>VZQC01008215.1:475693-558102 GCA_009823505.1 Rhizomys pruinosus | reverse complement strand
TTTATTAAAAATAATAATTTAAAGTGAGTAGTACCGTAGAATGAAAGTTATAGTAAAATTAAACAATTAAAGGGAGTATAGCTTGAAAAGTCATTTATTAGGTCGTATAATTAATTAAAGGAGGGAAATTCAAAAATTAAAGGAGTAATTTAAAGGAGTAAATTAAAGGGGAGTATTAAAAATATTTAAAAATTAAATTAATTAATTTTAAATTAAGAAAAGGAAATTTCAACATTTTTAAAATTCACTTAAATTATAATTAAAATTAATTAAAAAAAAAGGGGACGGAACAAGTTATAGGTTAGTAATATTATTTAATTGGAGGAAAAGAGGGAAAGTCAGCTATTTCCCTATTTTTGGCTGATTGATTGATTTGCTGATTTTATGATTGTTTACTTAAGGGAATGCTAAATAAAAAAAACTCCACCAGGGGAGGAAAACTCCTAGAAAATGAAGAATTAACGCTTCTTCAGGGCAAAACAAAGGTGGGGGCCAAGGGATAACAAAAATTAAACCTAAAAAAAAAAAAAAAAAAAACAAATAAAATAAAAAAAAAACCCAAAAATGGCCTTTCTTTTACACCTACAAGAACACAACAGCCAAAACTGAAAAAAGACCTAACTACAAGGAGACCCACCTTTTTCCAACTCACTCAAATAGCCTCAAAAAACAATAAAATACCTAGGGAAACAAAAAACCTTAACCAAAGACACCAAAAGATCTCCAAAATAAAAATTTAAAAAAAAATTTAAACTTTTTTTTTTTTAAAAAGAAAAAAACAAAAACAAAAATTGAAGAAAGACCCATCATGGAAGGAATTTGGAAAAAAAAAAAAAAAACAGAAAAAACCTCCCATGGCTTCATGGGATATTGGGAAGGAAAAAATTAAAACATTTTGTAAAAAACATAAACAAACTTCCATTTTCTAATTCAAAAAACTCTTGTATAGGATTCTTTTAAACATAAATCCCAATCAAAAATCCCCGAGTTCCTCAACCAGGGGCTTGGGAAAAAAAAAGTCCTTAAAAAAAAAAAAAAAAAAAAAAACAAACAAAAAAAAAGACCCCCGAATAGCCAAAAAGCAACCCTTGGCAGTGAAAGAGGCATACAGGGGGATTTGCTATACCAGATTTAAAATTAAAAAACGTATTACTTACAGGCTGGGCTATAGTCATAAAAACGCCTGGTAACTGGGCAAACAAAAAATACCGTGGGTGGACCAAATGGAAGCAAAACGAAGTATCCAAACCTGAAGACATACAATTTCAGCCACCCTATATTTGACCAAGGGGGAACCAGAAGACACCAATGGGAGAAAAAGCACAGCATCTTCGGCCAAGTGGTGTTGGCAACACTGGCTCACCACTTGTAGCCGAATGCCCTTACCAACACCCTTTACCTTCTCGCCCTGTACAACCCGGTCCACTCCAGGCTGGCTTTCCAAAACGACCTCTCCCCCCCTTGACCACCCCCCCCCCCTCTGACGGCGGGAGGGATTTAGGAGGGAAAGGAAAACCCCGTGGGCCGCCGACTACAGGGCCCTCATAGGGCTTCGGAACCACAGACTTCCTTTAACTTTTTCCAGCCCAGGCAGCTGCCACGCCAATTAGGTCGACACTTGCCCAAACTTTTTTTTGGGTGCCCTCATTTCACCTCCAACCAAACAAACGTCTTTCTGTCCCCTCACACGCAGCCGACAACCCCCCCTCCAGGGGGCCTGGCGCGGCTACGCCCGCCACGCGGTCCGCGGCCCCGCCGCTTCTTGCCGGGCCCGGCCCCCCCCGGGGGTGGGGGTTCGGCTCCCCCCCGCCCCCCCTGGCGTCTTTTCCTCCCCGGTTCGTCCCTCCCCCATTCCCGGGGCCCGACCCGGCGGCCCTCCCGTTCCCGGGGGGCCCCTCCGGGCCCCTCCTTTCTGCCCTCCGCGGCGTTTGCCCCGCCCCCGGGTTTTGCCCCGCCCTGGCCTTGGGGTGGCCGCCGCCCGTCCCCTTCTTCCCCCCTTTCCCCCCCGCTCCCCCTCCTCCCCCCCCCCCCCCCCTTCTTTTTCCCCTTCCCCCCCCCCCCCCCCCCACCCCCCCCCGCCCCCCCCGGCCCGTGCCGCGGCCCCCTCCCCCGGGGGGCGGGGGGCGGGGCCCGGGGGCCGGGGCGGGGGCCCCCCCCCCCCGCCCTCTGGCCCCCCCCCCCTTTTTTTTTTTTCCTTTCCCTTTTCCCCCTCTCTCCTCCCTCCCCCCCCCCGCCCGCCCCCGGCCCCCCCCTGGCCCCCCCTTCCGTCGCTGGGCGCCCCGGTGCCCCGCGGCCTTTTTCCCCGTGCGGCCTTGCGCTTGCTGCGCCCCCCTTTCCGCCCCGTGTTTCCCCCCCTCCCTCCTCCTCCGGCCCTGGCCCCCTCCCCCCCCCCCCCCTTTTCCGTCTCCTCTTACTCCCCCTTCCCTGGCCCCTGGGCTCGGCTTCCCGGCCCCCCCTGCTCCCCCCGTGCTGGCCGCGGTTTTTGTGGGGCCTCCCCGGGGGCCCGGGCCCCTTCCTCCCCTGGCTGAGTAGGGTTTTGTCCCCCGCCCCCCCCCCTGGGCCCCGCCGTGTGGCCTCCCCCCCTTGGCCGGCTTGGCCTTGCCCCTTGGGGGGCCCCCTGCCCCCGCCCCTTTCCCCTCCTCGGCCCCTGTTTCCCCTCCCCCCGCCTCCCCCCCCCCCGGCTCCCTGCGGCCTTTGTTTCTTTCCGCTCTTTCCCCTTCGCCCGGGCTTCGGCCCCCCCCCCCCCCCCCTTGCCCCTCCCCCCTGCTGGCGTGCCTCTGCCGGGCCCCGTGGTCCCTCTCCCCCCGGCGGTTTCTCTTGCCCGCGTTTCGTCTGTCCCCCCCCGGCTGCCCTTTTTTCCTGCCGCTTTGCCGGGCCGCCCCTTGGTGGCGTCTTCGCGGGGCCCTCCTGCTGCCCCGTGCCCGTTCCCCCCCCCGTCCCCCGCCCCCCCCCCCCCCCCCGTGCCTGGTCTCCCCCTTTCCCTTTGTGGCTGCTTCGTGCCCTTCCTCGTTGTTCCCGTCTTTTTTGTGCCCCGGCTCCTTGCGCTTTTTCCCCCCGTTTCCCCCGTCCGTTGGGGCGTGCTTCCTCCTTTGGCCCCCCCCCCCCCCCCCCCCCCCCCCCCCCCCCCCCCCCCCCCCCCCGCCGGGGGCCTGCTCGCCGGCCCCTTGCTGCCCCCGTGCCCTTTTGCTTCCCCCCCTGTCCCTTCCCCTGGCGCCCCCTCTGGCGCCCCGCCTTGCCGCCGCGCCGCTGCCCGCTGTTTTGGCCGCCTTGCCTGCGTTGGTGCTGGGGCTCGGGGGGGGGGCTGCTGGGGGGCCCCCTGGGGTTCGCCTTTGCCTCCCCCCTCCTCCTCTCCCTCCCCTTCCTTCGTTCCTTCCCCCTTCCCCTCCCCCCCCCTCCCCCCCCCCCCCGCCCCCTTGCCCCCCCCTTCCCCTTTCCCTTCCCCCCCCACCTTTTTTTTTTTTCCGTCCGCGGGCCCTTCTCGGGCACACCTTGTCGGTCCCTGCCTTGTCCTCCCGCCCTTTCGGCGTGTCGGCGGCCCGGGGAGACACCAAAAACCGCTACTCTGCCCCCGGGAAACCTCACACGGTCTGAAAATTAAAACGTAAGTCAGAGAATGCACGAGAGTTCTCAGATGCAGCACCCCAGTGCTTCTACTCGCATTCCTACCGCTATCCTTACGCTGCACTTTTAAGTCCTATGTAAAAGTATATCGACGGCTCAACCCAACTGCTCGTTGCTTTTTGGAACCTAGTATCTAGGCACCCTTACTAGAAGTTAAAACCATTTGTTTACATAACTTTTTTAAAGATAACTTTGAAACAAACTCTCCGAAGGTCAGCTGCACATTAAGAACAATCGCATAGTTAGCACCACTAGTCATTGTCCCGACCAAGCGCATGGTGAGCTGGTCCCCAGTATGCAGCTGTGGTGGTGGGACTGGACAGATACAGGCCAATCGAATGCTCTGGTTAAGTCTCAGAAAGTTGCTCTAAGGAGTTCATGAAAAACCCACACCCTTGCCCAGGGATGAGCTCTGATACGGCACAGTCACGTCTGCGGTTAGCTTGTCGTGAGACGATGCTTGGTGCACGCGCAAGGGGGTCCCAGTGAACAATCCATCTCCAACACTGTAGTACAGGACTATCCACGGACACTTCCAGTGTTAGTCCTACAAGCCAAAGCTTCTACCCCCCCCCTGATTAAAGGCCACGTCCGGGATAGCCAACTTACTGGCGATTAGTCTACTAGACATATGTTGACGTAGCGGTCGGCGGTCTTCCCTGACATTTATTCAAACAGTGACACACCCACGGATCTAGCATTGTGTTCCGCTTACAGAGGTTTCACCAGATCAGAATATCAACCACGCTTTGGTGTGCACCCAACGGTCTTGCATAGGATGAAATCGTTCTGCAGTTAACTTTGTAGCTTTTTATTTTCTTTTGGTAAAGAAAGAATAATTGATAAATAAAAGCATGCTTATGAAATCCCCCTGAAGACTGGGTTTGGAGAGGTCCTGAAATAACCAAACATTTGGAGTTGCCTAAAAGATAGTCTACCTCACTAAGACATGGAAGTTTCCCACGTTTTCCCACATACAGTTCTTCCAGTTAGCTTTTAATTTGCATACATTTTTAATACCTAGTCACATTTAAGAAAAGTAGGCTGACAAGATGACTTGGCAGGTAAAGACACTGCCTCCAAGCCTAATGACCAGAGTTCAGTTCCTGGAACCCACATGATGGAGGGAAAGAACCAAGTCTGTAACTTTTCTTCTGACCTCCACATGTGCCCTGGCACATGTGCATTCCCACCTTCCTAAACACAAAATAAATAAGGAATTTAAGAGAAAAAGTAGTGTTTCTCCATACTGTGTTCTAGCAAATCAAAGTTTCTGAGAAACTTTGATGAATGTCCAGTTGGTCAAAGCAGACAAAACATCTTTGAACTTGTGATTAGTGTCTGAGGTGACTGATCCTCTGATGAGGCTGAGCCTTTATTCTGAGATCTGTGGTAACTCTGCTTAATGTCAGAATAGAATTATATTAAGAGACTATCTATGTGATGCCAGAGAACTGGTCAATATAACAAACTCCCACATATCTGATGAAAGAAATAGTCAGTGGTTGTGTCAAGAAGATAATTACTTGTTCTTATTATACTAATCACCAAGGTAATCCTGCAGAATATTGAGTCCTACAAAGCAAAATCATGAAAATGCTCATTACCGTCTTCCATTATAAATTTAGGAGAATTATAGTCATAACTGTATTTTAAGTGAAAATATCTTTTTTACAGAGGAAATATATAATTGCTCCAAATTACATTCTATTCTAGAGTTTCCAATGAAATGATCCATAATCATCATCATCATTCACAATCACTTTAATGTTTTTTAAATAGCTTTCTTAAAATTAATTAATTTTTAAAATGTGTATTAGTGTACTGTGTGCATAATAGGGTGGTTACACTTGTTGTCCTGCAATTGCCGACAGGAGGTCAGAAAGAGGGCGACGGATTCCTCTCAAACTGGAGCCAAAGAGGGTTCTTAGCTTGCCATGTGGGTGCTGGAATCAAAACCAGGTCCTCTGCAAGAGCTGAGCCATCTTCCATCCCCACATTAATAATGTTAATCACTACATCATGTAAGGTATGCTTCACGGTAATTTCCTTAAACTAAAAATCGAACATTTAATTAAAGTCTTGTGATTGTTTTAACAAACATATGTGAAAATCAGTTATAAAACTACATTTGGGAGGCTGGAGAGATGGCCTACGGTTAAGAGCGCCAACTGCTTCTTGCACGCCCTGGGTTCTATTCCCAGCACCCACGTGGCGCTGAGTACTGTCTTTTAACTCCAGTTTCCAAGGAACGTCCGATACCTCTCTCTGACCTCCGTGAATTGCACACAGGTGCACTAACACCAGCATAGTACACTCATCACAAAACAAAAAAAAAAAAAAAAAAAAAAAATCAAACAAAAAACACGTCTGGTACATCTGGATGGCAGATGCGGAGGATGCTGAGGAGTCCTGCTCCGAGCCCCCGCACTCCAGGGATGTAGGCTCCGAGTTGAGCCGCGACAAGATGTTCTTGCTCAAGAAGTGGACCGCAGTTGCCACGTGGAGCTGGGACGTGGGGTGCGGTATGTGCGCTATCTGCAGGGTCCAAGTGATGGACGCCTGTCTTAGGTGTCAAGCTGAAAACAAACAAGAGGACTGTGTTGTAGTCTGGGGAGAGTGTAACCACTCTGTCCACAACTGCTGCATGTCCCTGTGGGTAAAACAGCACAATCGCTGCTCTCTCTGCCAGCAGAACTGGTTGGTCCAGAGAATCGGCAAGTAAAAAGTTGGTAGGTAGGCTGCTTTCCCCGTGCTCTGGTGTGCAGTCCCGGTCAACCTTGCTTTTCCAGCATAACAGGGAGTCTCCATTCTTCAAATAGAAAGCAACAAATCTACAGTTCTTTGGGACTCGTCAAAGGCATGGTTTGGCATTCTGTCAACCCGTTCTCAGAAATTCTCTACAAATAAGAAGATACTTTATTAAAAACAAAAAGTGTGTGTGTGCACGTGTAACACACACACACACACACACACACACACACACACACACGCACACACAAACAAAAAAAGTACGTCTGGATTTAAAGACAAACTCTGTATTAGGTTTAGCCTGAGAGCGAATGAGATAGTAAAAGAGTAAATGGAGGCAGAGGCAAGAGGATCATGAGTTTGAGGCCAGCCTGAGCTACATAAGAGACCCTCTCTACCTCTCTCAGGGAAGTTTGTAATTTGAACCTTTCCCATTCACCAGATTCAAATATTGAATTCACAGCTTGGCATAAATACAAATTCTTTGGATCTAAACAGAAAGAACCTTGTTCTGTCAAACCGTAGTGAAGTACAATCATTTTGCACCGTTTCTCTGAATTCTTTATGTATTACAGAAAATGCAGTGATCCAGACAAGTTTCTTGGCTTGATTCACTTGGTTCCACAGCTTCCGTTTCATCATCCTGTATGAGGAGCATTTCAGGGGGAAGGATTTACCCTGAGGCCAAGGAGATTGTGTGGGCGCAAGTACCTGCATGTTCACTGAGTGAAAACACTTCTCTGAAGAAGTTTATAATTAGTAACTGTTTGAAAGATCTCATTTTAAGGGGAAGAAATCATTTGGCTAAAATGAAGAAGGGTTAAAAGAAGTTTGGGGCCAGGTTTTCTGTTACAGGCGTCTAGTATTCAATCTGACTAAACAATGTATCTTCGTCTCTTTTTGATGTTTTCTTTTCAGTGATGAAGACTATCTAGGGCTTTGGGATAGGGAGTTATTGTGGATGAACAGGCTATTGAAGAAAGCAGGTTTGCTGTGTGAGATCACATCCTGTACCCAGTAAAGGTGGGGTTTACCCTAGCACTCCTTTATTATATACCAAACCAATAGTTTCACATGAAGCAGATATAATTTGCCTTTTGTGAGGTCCTTAGCCCTTTCTGTTTATGTTCAGGCTGGATATAACATAATCCTCTAAGAATTAACTCTATATGAAACCAGCCTGAACAAGATGTTTGTATAAACTCTAAACTCTGGATCATTATGTCAGGAAAATTACTCTCAAATGTATATTATTTTTCTTCCCAGTGGACATTTGTCAATTCCTGAAGACATTTTAAATATTTTAAAATATTTTTAAGATTTGTTTATTTTTAATTATGTGTGTGCATGTGTTTCTGTGTGGGAGTTTGTGCGTGTGTGTGCAAGACCCACAGAGGCCAGAGGAGGCATCAGATCCCCTGGCCCTGGAGTTACAGGTGGTCATGAATGAACTGATGTTGGTTGCTGGATACTGAACCCGGGACTTCTAGAAGAGCAATATAATATGCGCTCTTTACCGCTGAGCACTGGAGAGTTTTTTTTTTTTTTTTTTTTTTTTTTTTTTTTTGTCTTTTCAAGATAGGGTCTCCTTGTAGCCCACTAGCTTGCCCTGGAATTCACTCTGTAGACCAGGCTGGCCTTGAACTCACAAAGATCTGCCTACCTCTGCCTCCCGAGTGCTAAGATTAAAGGCATGCACTACCACGCCCAGCCATGAATATCCTTTCTAATTTCTCTGAGTATAACTAAGTCTTTAACTTTTTCCTTTCATTCCTTATATTATTTATTTCCTTCAGAATAAGCAGTGCTATCTGCTCATCTTGATCTCTTTTACTCTCTGTTTTCTTTGTATGTCTGATGGTCCTAGAGATTGACTTGGCAGATTTATGAATAAAAGCCATGCTGATCATTACAGGTAGCTGGCTGGGGTGAGTTTCCTTTGAAACTGGTGGTGCTGTCTAAACAAAAAGCCTTTCAACATAAGTCAGAACTGTACTCTGAGAAAACAAATCTTATAGAGAAGGAAGTAGTTACTTTATTTAATTTAGTTACATGATGTATTTTATTCTATTCTTTTATGTGTAATGAATGTACGGTCCTGCATATTAGATATTATGTGCACGCCATGTTGGGCAATGCTTCAAAAGGTCGAAGAGGGTGTCAGATTCCCATGAACGTTCTCCTGGAATTGGAGTTAACAGAAGGGTCCTAGCTGCCCCATTGTGGGTGCTGGGAACAACGGGTCCTCTGCAAGAGCAGCTGGTGGCTCTTAACCACCCTAGGCTATCTCTCCAGCCCCGGAAGTTGTAAGCTTTATAGGGTGTACTAGTTGTCATGGTCTAAATTCTCGAGGAAGACTCGACCGATATTTGTTTTATTGAGTTTGCAGAGACAGACAGACGAAATATAATACACAAGCAGACATACACACAAAAACATGCACACGCACACACACACACACACACACACACCACTACTCTACCAGGAGAATATGCAAGTCTGTGATTCAGGTTTTAAAGCTACTTTTTTTTTTTTTCTTTTATTATATAATTTTTTATTGATTTTGATTGCTGCTTTGTCATTCAATTTATGCATTATGTAGTTACAATTCAAGTTCAGCAGGCTTATTCTCAGGCTTGTTCCCTTCCCTCCCCCACCCCACACCCCCCACCCCATCCCAGATCATGCATTCTGCCATAACTGTCCGCATCTTTCTTCTCAGTTTTTTTTTTCATTTTTAGCTAGAAGTGATAATCCATGAGTACAAGCTCCATAACTCATGCAAAACCTATCTGCAGGCTGTTGTGCCAAACACCCTACAGCCCCACTCCAGTGGGGGGTGACAGAGTTGTTTGTTCAATCAAGTTGATCAAATGATGTCCAGACTACATTGGCGTAGTTTCATCACCATTCACCCCAATCGCAGCCCTTACATTCTATCCACCACGGCCCCCTCTTCCTCCGCGAGTTGTCCCTAGGCCTTAGAAAAGGGGCACAGGTGGAGTGAGAGAGTAAAACAGTCCACTCTCTCTGGAGCTGTTGACTTGGACTCCTGGTCAATTCTGGCTGTTTCCTTTCATGGGCTGACAGTTTTGTCCAGGAATAACCTTTCGATCCTACTAATGAAGAACAAGCAATAGATATATAGGTATTAAAGCATCTAATAGTTATGGTAGTTACTTTAGCATAGACACATGTTTGGATATGTTAACCATGAATACAATTTTCCCCCCTGTTAAATATGACAGGGTCTTGACTGTGGCTTAAAACATCTAACCTGTAGAGGATGTAAGCTTGTGGCATCAGCCATGGGTTATTTCTCCAAGGAGAGAGCAATACCATTAGGATTTGGGATATATAAGGCACATGGCTGCCTCTGCGCACAGTATTCCCAGGCAGGGTGAGTTGTAATCTGGTGCTGACGGTGGAGTCTTGCTTGACTCAGGGAGAACCGCAATTTGCTTTATTGGTTTGAGGCCTTTGGTAACCTCTCCTGGATTCCACGAGGCCATCTGTACTTGCATGTGTGGTCTCAACATACTATCCCTCCCATGTTAACGTCAGGTCTTCGGCAGCAGGGTCTTATTGCCTCTCTCTCTGCAGGTATCCCAACTTAGAGGCAAGGAGCCCTTACTTTGTGGGGCCTTGGATCCCCTGGCCAACATCCACCTTGGTAGAACAATCCATTGCTGAGGTCAGAGCTCCTGTATTAATATATTTTGCTTTAGTGCATAGAAGCTTAAGCAATTTAGTATTATATTTGGTTCTGAACAGAGAGTAACCCTTCCACAGTTTCCCATGTCTATGTATCAATAAAGAAGCAGTTTACCAGGTTTTTATAAGAGATCTACCTCTACAATAGTTGTCTCCAATTTACAGTTGGGGAGCGACCTCATCATTGTCAATTTCTCCTTCGTTCTATGGGTGGGGAAGGCAAAAAGTTCTCTCATACAGAACTTTGTGGCACCTAGAAGGTAAGTTTCATTTAGGACTCATTATAACTAGTTGTTAATGTAGGATCCACAGAGAGGGTTCGATGTTTATGCAATCTGAGGCTTCTCCTTTGAAGGTTCAGGACGGGTCACGCCTTCCGTGCACTTTTTGGTACATCCTACATAGGCAAGCTGTATCTTTTTCAGCCGTTAAGTTGGTGACGTTTTTGTCCTGTGGAACAACAAATCTTTTCCCAGTTAGTTTGTTTAAGATTGAATTGCAAGGTTTTGAGAAAAGGTTTCATGTCTTTCTGTATCCCCCCCCTTTTTTTTATTATAGCTATGAGTCTCCAGAAAATAGTTGTATTATACATACTATAGGTGGAAGTCAAGGCATAGATTTCATCAAATTCACCCAGGTTGTTTTGGGTGACTATAATGATTAACTTCGGAACAAACTTAATTTTACGTTAAATCATCTTAAAGAGAATGCTACAAGGTGATACTGTACAAACAGAAATTATGAAGAGAACATTTTGTATGTGTCAATCCCAAAGTTTTGCTCTAACAGATTTTATGTAAAGCAAATGGGGGCAACAGGATTATATCTCCATTATAATTCAGAGCATTCCAGTTTTTATCAGGTCTGTAAACCAATGTTGTTTAATATACACTGTTTACTTTTACTTACTAAGTCCTAAAACCATGTGTCCTGTAGACAGTTTCTAGGCGAAACTGGGTACTGTGCTTGAGCTCACGTCAATAAATATGCCTTAATCGAATATACACCCGTGTCCCTCTCCCACCCATCCCCATTCCAAATTCATTCACCAGTTTTCAGTCCATTTTGATGCAGTCTTTCTGTTGTTGTTACTATGCAGCTACCTCTCCAGGAGAAATATTTATATCTGGGTTTTGGTAAGCATACACATATAGGGGACACCATTGTCGTTTGTTTTCCTGGGATATGTGTGTAGCTTCACTTAACAATAATGTCTTTCCAGCTCCATCCATTTACCCGCAAATTCCATGATGTTGTCCCTCTTACTGCTGCATAGTATTCCATTGTATACATGTACCAATTTCTTCTACCACTCGTCAGTTGAAGGGCACCTGGGCTGGTTCCAGCCTTTTTGCTATTGTGAACAGAGCTGCATACAAACAGAGCTTGTGCATGTATCTCTTTGCAGAAGTTGTGTGTTGTGGGCTAAGACTACCACAGGAGTGGTTATGACTGGGCAAAATGGAAGGCCTCATTTTGAGTCTCGAAGGGTTCTCCACGTCTGTTTCCATAGTGGCTGTACAAGTTTACTTCCCACCAGCAATGGATGAGTGTTCCTCCCCTTTCCCCCACAACCTCTCCGCACTTGGTGTCATTCATGTTCCTTCTGATTCAAGCCAGTCTTATTGGAGTAAGGTGTACTCAGAGTGGGTTTTAATTTTGCATTTCCTTAATATCCGAGATGTTGAACACTTCTTTAATATCTTTTCTCGCCATCTCTAACTCCTTCTCTGTGAAGTCTCTATTCAGATCTTTGCCTCATCTTGATGATTCATTTGTTTTCTTTCCTTCTTGTTTTTTGAGTAGCTTGTATACTCTGGAAATTAATGCGTTGTCAGATGTATCTGCGGTGAAGTTTCCCTCCCACTCGGTGGGTCTTCTCCCACTCCTTTATTGCTTCCTTTGATGTACAGAAGCTTTTGAGTTTAATGAGGGTCCCATTTGTCAATTGTCGATCTTATTTCTTGTGCAGCTGCTTTGTCTGGTTTTTAGGAAGTCTTTTCCTACGACCTATGTCTGTTAGTCTGCCGCCAAGCTTCTCTTCTCATCACCTCCAGAGTTTGGGGGTTTCACGTTGAGGTCTTTGGTCCATCTGGAGTTGACTTTGTACAAGATAGAGATAGGGGTTAATTTCATTCTTCTACAAGTGGGTGACCAGTTGTGCCACACCACTTGCTGAAGAGGCTGTCTTTCTTTCCATTGTGTCTTCTTGGCCCCCTTGTCAAATATGAGGTCGGCTGAATGTATGAGCTCAGGTTTGGATCTTCAGTTTTATTCCATGTGGTCAACTGGCTGTTTTGTGCCAGTACCAGGCTGGCTTTTTGACTAAGCCCTAGTATATAGCTCCTTGATGTCATGTGATAGCGATCCCCCTGTAAGTGCTCTTTGCATCTAGGGTTGGCTTTGGACTATCGGGGGTCTTTTGTTTTATTCACATGAAACTTTGCAGGATTTTTATTTTCCCAGGCCGTGTGAAGAAAATCCTTGGGGATTCTTGATTGGAAATCGCAGTAAAATCTGTACACTAAGTTTGGGTGGAGGCTATTTCTACTAATAGTTTATTTTCCCAATCCATGAGGCATGGGAGGTTTGTCCTCTTCGGATGTCTTACCTCAATTTCTATTTCAGGGGTTTTAAAAATTTTTGTTAGGGTTAGTAGATCCTTGGTTACTTTGGTTAGGTTTTGTTTCCTAGCGTATTTTATTGTTTTTGACGGCTCATTGTGCGCTGGGACGAGTCTTGCATTGGTAGTCCTTCTTCAACTTGCGTGTTGTTGGTAGTACCAGAAAGGCTACTGATTTTTTCTAGGTTTATTTTGTATCCTGGCCTACTTTACCAAGCGCTCTTAATAATCGATTTTAGGAGTTTTACTGGTGGAGTTTCTTAGCACTCCCTTTAGGTAGACAAATCCATCATCATCAGCAAAAGGAATAGCTGGCTTCCCTCGTTTCAATAGGAACTCCGTTTAAATTTCTTTTTCTTGCCTATTGCCGCTAGCTAGGGTTTTCTAGGCACTATATTGAATAGATGTGGATGACAGTGGGCAGCCTCGTTCCGAGTGTCCTACCTGTTAGGGGAATGCTTCTGTCATATTTTCTCCATTTAGAGAGATATTGCCTGTGGGTTTTGTTTCTTGTATATGGCATTTGATTACATTGAGGAATGATCCCTCAACCAGTTCCCTCAAGGACTTTTAAACATGACAGAGGATGCTGGAATTTGTCAAAGGCTTTCTCCCGCATCTAATTGAGATGATAGTGCTGGTTTTGTCCTTCACGGGTTCACTTGAAATAATCGTTTGATGATGGCTTCTATCTGATTTTCGTATTTTACCAACCGCATCCTCGTAAACGCTCACTACGTCTCATGGTATTCCAAGGTAATGGTGGGATGTTTTTCATTGTGGATCTGTGATGTGATTTTGCCAAGAATCCTGTTTAGAATTTCAACTGTGTTTCATTAGGTAGATGGGTCTAATAGCGTTTCTCCTTTTTAGGAGTATGTATACATTGCCTGGTTTTTGTAGTAGCGTGAATGCTGGGCATCCATAGACAGGAATGAGGAGAAGTCCCTGCTCGTCATTTGTATCCTTCTAAACATATTGAAGAGTAATGGTTGTAAGTCTTTTACGAAATACTTTATATAGAATTCTGCCGGTGAATCCATCCGGGCCGGGCATTTTTGGTTGGGAGGCTACTTATTACATCTTCGATTTCTTCCTGTACTATGGGTCTATGCTTAAGGCTGTCGAATCTCTTCTTCGGTTGAGCTTTTGAGTGATTCCCACAGGATTTCAGATATTCATTATTGTCTATGGTTTGTCAAACTTAGTGAATATAAGTTTTTGAAGTAGTCCGTATGATTGTGCTGGATCTTTTCCATTGTCTGTTGTGATATTTCCCCTTGCATTCATCACAGATTCTATTGTAGTTGGGGAGCTGTGTCCCCCCGTTCCCTTCCCTCTTCTTTTGGTTAACTAACTGGGCTAGAGGTCTGTCTAGCTTGTTTATCTCTCAAAGAACCAACTTTTTGATTCATGATTTTTTGTATGTTTTCTGTCTTTGTTTTTGCCTTATTTCATTGATCTCTGCTCGATTTTTGTTATTTCTTCTTGTCTGCTCCCGTTAAGGGTTCATTTGGTTGTTGTCTTTCAAGTATTTTTTAGCTTCAGTGGGTTAGATCGGTCACTTGTGCTCGGTTCTGTTTTTTTATGTGGGCACTTAGAGCATAACTTCCCTCTTAGGAGTGGCTTAAGAGTGTCCCATAGATTTTTCTGTGTTGTTTTTAATAATCATTTGTCATTCAGTTCCATGAATGTTTTTTCTTTCTTTTTTATTTCTTCCTTGACCCCCTTATTCAGGGAAGTGTTGTTTAGTCTCCATGTGTTTGCCTGTAGGTTTGTAGGGTTTTTCGGTGTTGATATCGAGTTTTATTGCACTGTGTTTGGATAGAATGCATGAGATTATAATTTGCAACTTTTTGTATTTGTTGAGTTTTCCCTGTGTCCCAGTAGAATTGTCTATTTTGGAGAATGTTCCTGAGGTTCTGAGTAAAAGTGTATTCTCTGGTGTTTTGGGGGTGGAATATTCCCGGTAGATGTCTGTGGGAAAATCCATTTGGTGTTTTGTATTCAGTTCAGATTGTCTCTCTGTTATCCTTTTGTCCTGTTGATCTGGCTAAGGACTTAATGGGGGATTGAAGTCCCCTATTATTATTGTGCTGGGGTTAAACTAATCTTGCCTTGGATCCTGAAGATATGCACTTTATAAAGTTTGGTGCACTGATGTTTGGTGCATATATAGTTATGATTGTGAAATCCTCATCATCAATTGTTCCTTTAATGGATGTAAAATGGCCCTCTTTTCTCTTTTTGATTATCTTTTGCTTTGAAGTCTATTTTGTCTGATATTAGATAAGCCACNGGGAAATTTTCATCTATTATTCTGTTGAAGATCTGATAATACTATTCTCTTGAGATTCTTCTCCTTCCTCTATCTATGATGCGGAGGTTTGGTCTTTTCATCGTGTCCCTATATTTCCTGTTGTTCCACTTTTGTGTATTTTTAAATTTTCCTACATCTTTATTTGAGCTTTTTTAATTGCTATGTGTTATCTTCCAGTTCTGATATTCGTTGTTCTGCTTCCTCCATTCATTTTGAGGCTTTTTCCTTTTCTTTCTTTCTTGATTGACTGAGTGTTCTAATTCATTTTTTGTTTCTCCTGTGTTTTTCTTTAGTACCTCCATTCCTTTTGAGCTTCTCAATCTCTTCTGTGTGCTTCTCAATCTCTTCTTGGTGTCCTTTCTTCTTTGGTTGGCTTCCTTTTTCAGTGTTTCTACTTCCATTCGGAGGTTTGTTTTTTTTCTCCCTCAGTTCTTTCTGAGTTTTGTCATTCTGTTCCTTTATTTCTTCCGAGTTTGTCATTGTATCCCTCTAGGTCCTTCTTTGAGCTTTTAATTTTCTCTCTTTAGTTCCATGCCTCTTCTTTATTTTTCTTTAATTTCTCTGCGTATGTCTGTAATTATTTCGTCTAAGCTCCGTTCCTTGGGTCTCCTCCAAGCGCGGATCCCATTGTGGTTATTTCCTCCAGGTTTGGTAGGGCCTGGGGTGGGAATATCCTGTGCCTTTTCCATGTTGTCCCTTCGTATTGTCCTGGCATATGGATTTCCCTTTTGTGGTTCAAGTAACAAACGACTTTTCACTATATTAGTGGATGGTTTTGCTTGCCCCCTTCCGATGCTTTTTTTTTTTTTTTTTTTTCTTTTTTATGGTGTATTGACTTGGCTAGGTTTCAGATTTTCAGTTTTGTGTATATATTGGATGTTGGAAGCCTAAGTTAGTTTTAGTTTTCTCTTTCTGTTCTGAAGGTTCTCCCAAAAGGATGACCAATTGGATTCTTAGCAATTCACTTGGCAAGCGCGCGCGGGGGGTGGGGGGGGGGGGGGCGGTTTTGTATGTGTGCCTGATTTAGCCCGCGCCCCGGTCCCCCTTCTGGGCCGGGGGACCCCGTAGACGGGATTACAGCGAGCCCTTCTTCCAGCTGCCCCCGCCAGACCCCCGCCTAGAGCTGAGGAGCTGTTTACCGGGCCTGGCGGCGTTATGGGTCTCCCCTGCGACCCCGGTTTTCGCCCACAAGTCCAGCCCGACCAGAGCAGAGGGAAAAGCGACCCTGCTCACCCGGAGGCGCGCGGGTCGCGGTCCCTCTGGGCCGGGGACCCCGTAGACGGGTTCACAGCGAGACCCTCTCCCAGCTGCCCCCCGCCAGACCCCGCCTAGAGCTGAGGAGCTGTTTACCTGGTCGGGCGCGTTATGGCGTCTCCCCTGCGACCCCGGTTCCCGCCCCTAAGCTACTTTTTTAAATCTGCATGAAGTCCACCTTGCTTCCTCTTTTCTATTTAAGTGAATTGTCCAGTCTCTACTTCCCACAGCCCTCAGTTTTGAACACTTTCAGGCCTGCTTCAGTCGACTCTTCTCCCTTGGCTACTCTGTGCAGCCTATAAAATCCCTTTCTTTCTTCATGTTCTGTGGCACAAATCTTTGAAAATTTAAAACCTGTTCACATACTAACCCTATGAAGCCAGATCTCTGACTTCAGAAACTATCAATTGTTCAGTTTCTTTTGACATTTTTCCCACCAGGAACAGTCATGTTTAATTAATGAAGCAGAACTGGGATGGAGGGGTCTTTATTAGGGACAGGAACACTTTCAGGAGCCAAGGGACTGGATGTGATGGAGAAGTGTGCCACTGTGCCCATGGGCTACCAGGGCAGAGTGGGGGGCACTTGGGAAAGGACATTTGGAAGGTTGTTTGAGGGATTGAAAGGGAGAGAGAAGCCATGGCTTGCATCCAGGAAAGAAGAAGGCCCAGAGCACAAAAAGGGTAGGCCTCTGGAAGCATGCCTCACTTCAGACCTGAGCAGGACAGGAGGGACTACCAACTTGGAAAATGGGGCGCAAATAGAGGCACAGATATACAAAGTTCTCAATAAGGGGTGGCTGTGGTTGCAAGGGGCAGAGGCTGCAGGGCTTAGCAATCAGCCAGCAGCTGATCCCATCCTCAGCTAATCTCGAACTCTTAGGACCAGCTGCCAATTTGCCTTATCATGGTTGCCAGAAATTGGAGTCTGTTCCCCCCGTACATTCTCCCAGGGTACAGCTGCCATATGATGCGTAGTTGGACAAGCACGGCTAGATAGAGGACAGGGGCTCCTGGGAATGCACTCATCTGCCACAGTGTATGCAGCAGTCAGGAGTGGTCTGAGAGGGCCTCTAGGGACAAAACTATGTCACCCAACTCCTTTTCTACTCATCTTCCTAGATACCAGGCTGTAGGTACCACAGGTTGCTTGGAAGGCCGTAGCAATACCACTTGGTGGGGCCAGGTGCCTTCTTTTGACATTTTTAAAGCAGAACTATGTAGAGTTCTGAATCCTGAAATCTCTCCATTTCTCTCCCTTTCCCTGCTGTGATCCCCCTTTCCCAAGATGGGCAGGGTGTTGTTGCCTATTGTGATGAGGGAGAGGTATCAAAGCAAACTGGCAAGAGCATTTGTAGTAGAAATGGAAGCATGTCTGGAAAGTTAGCTCAGCAGTTAAGAGCGCCGACTGCTCTTGCAGAGGACCCGGGTTCGATTCCCAGCACCCAAATGGTGGCTAAGAACTGTCTTTAACCCCAGTTCCAGGGGAATCCAATGCCCTCTTCTGACCTCCGAGGCATTGCATGACATGGGTGCACCAACCTACATGCAGACAGTACACTCACACATAAAAAAATAATAAATAAATACATTTAAAAAAGAAATGAAATTATGTGAGACAATTTATTCTTTTTTTTTCTCCCCACTGCTTTCCACAGTGGTTGCAAGAGATTACATTCCCACCAGCAGTGGATGAGTGTTCTCCTTTTCCAACAACCTCTCCAACATTTGGTATCTTTTGTGTTCTTGATCTTGGCCATTCTTATTGGAGTGAGATATCTTAGTGTGGTTTTAATTTGCAGTTCCTTAATTATTAATTAAGGATGTTGAATACTTTTTTTTATTGGTGCTTTGTGCATTTCATACATCATTTTCCAATTCAGATCAGGCTTATTTCCCTTTCCCTTTCCCCCTACCCCCACCCCATCCCAGATCATGCATTTTGCCATAACTGTTTCTCATCTTTCTCTCAGTATTTTTTTTTCATTTTTTAGCTATAAGTGATGATCCATGAGTACAAGCATCCTTCATATGAAACCAATTTGCAGGCTGTTGTGCCCAAACCCCCACAGCCCCACCATCCAGCAGGGGGTGAGGGGTTGTATGTTCAATCAAGTTGATCAAATGAGTGTCCAGACTACATTGCTGTAGTTTCACCATTCACCCCAATCACAGCCCTTACATTCTACCACGCCCCCTCTTCCGCGATTGTTCCCCTAGGCTTACAGAACGGGGCACAAGTGTGATGAGAAGCAAAACAGTCCCTCTCTCTGGAGCTGTTGTCTTGGCCTCTGGTCAATTCTGGATGTTTCCTTTTCCATGGCTTGACAGTTTGTCCAGGAAATAACCTTTCGATCTCCTCAATGAAGCACAGCAATTAGTTATAGGTATTTAAAGAGCACCTAATGTTATGGTTGAGTTACTTTGGTATAGACCACATATGTTGGATGATATGTTAATCCTGAATTACATTTTTTTCCTGTTAAATATGGGGACAGAGTTTTACTGTGGCTTATAACATCTCCTAACCTGTAGAGATGCAGCTTGTGGAATCCAGCCAGTGGTTATTCCTCCAAGGCAGAGAGCCAAAGCCAATTAGGTTTGGGAATATACAGGCATATGGGCTCGCCTCTGCTGCACAGTATTTCCAGGCAGGTGAGGTGTAGCTGTGCTGTAGTGTTCTTGCTTGACTCAGAGGAACCGTATTTGCTTTATTGTTTAGAGTGGCCTTTGGTAAGCACTCTCTGGCATTCCAGCAGGCCATCTGTCAATTGCATGTGTGTCTAATACATCCTTCCCATGTAATGTCAGGTCTTCGGCAGCAGGGCCTTACCCTCCTCTTCTTGTTTTCAGGTATCCAGTTTAAGAGGCAGAAGGAGCCTTTACCTTTGTGGGGGCCTTAGATCCCCTGGCCAACATTCCTAGTAGAATAAATCCATTGCTGATGTCAGAGCCCCCTCCGGTATTAATATATTTTGCTTAAGTGCATAGCTAAAGACTTTAGTAATATTTTGGTTCTGGAAAGAGAATAATCCTTTTCACAGTTTTATGTCCTATTAATAATTAAAGAAGCATATGTTAAAAAAAATATAAGAGATTACCTCTATAATAGGTTGTCTCCAATTTACAGTTGGAGAGCGGCCCCTCATGTCATCATATTTCTCCTTTTTCTATGGGGGGGAGGCAAGAAAATCTCTCATATCAAACAACCTTGCGGCCACCTAGAAGGTAGTTCATTAGGATCATTATAAATAGTTGTTACAATGTAGATCCACAGAGGGTTCAATGTTTATAGAAATCTGAGCTTTTCTTCTTCGATGTTCAGACAGGTCAACCTTTTAGTTGGCACTTTCTGGTACCATTCAAGCAAGGCTGTATCTTTTTCTTCTCAGCCATTTAGTTGGTGGACATTTTCTTGTTGGGACCCACAAATCTTTCCCGTAGTTAGTTTATGGATTGAATTGCAAGGTTTTTGACAAAAAAGGTTTTCAGTCTATCTGATATCCCCCCCCCCTTTTTTTAACCATGATCTTCCCAGAAAGGACAGTTGTATTCTAGTAATAACTATAGGGTTGGGAACTTCAGGACAGATTTTTTTTTCATCAAATTCACTCATGTGTTTTGGGACTACTAATGATTAACTTGGGAAGCAACTTAATTTTTACGTTAAATCATCTTATAGGTGGAAGAGAATGCTACAATGTGATACTGTACAAAAGGAAAATTATAGAGAAAATTTATGTGTCAATCCCAAAGTTTTTGCTCTACACATTTTATGTAACAAATGTGGCCAACAGTGATTTCTATCTCCATTTAAACTCAGATGCATTACCGTTTTTCTCAGAGTCTGTAAACCAATGTTGTTTGATATACACATATTTGCTTTTAACTAAGTCCTAAGAAACCATGTTTCCTGTAGACCAGTGTCTAGGCAAAACGGGTACTTAGGTGAACTCACATCAATTATATTGCATTAATCGAATATACCCCCGTGTCCCTCTCCACCCTCCCCCCTCCTGATCACCATTCAGTCCGTTTTCTGATTTGAGTTCTTTCTGTTGTTGTTCTTTTACTATCTATCCCTCTCCATGAGAAATATTTATATCTTGGTTATTGGTACTAGCATCCCCATATGAGGGACACCATTGTCGTTGTTTTTCTGGACTGTTTTACTTCACTTAACATACGGTCTTCTAGCTCCTTCCTATTTATGTGCAAATTTCATGGTGTTGTCCCTCTTTACTGCTGCACTGAACTCCATTGCATACATGTACCACATTTCTCTATCCAATCGTCAGTTGAGGGGCACCTGGCTGGTTCCAGCTTTGTGCTATTGTGAACAGATCTGCAATACACATAGCTGTGCCTGTATATCTTTTGCGGTAAGATGTGTCTTGTGGGTATATACCAGGAGTGGTCTGACTGGGTCAACCGGACGGCTCATTTTGAGTCTTCTAAAGGGTTCTCCACACTGATTTCCCATAGTGGCTGTACCAGTTTACATTCCCACCAGATGTGGATGAGTGTTCCCCTTTCCCACAATCTCTCCAGCACTTGGATCATTCGTATTCCTGATACTAGCCAGTCTTACTGGGGAAGGGGATATCTTAACGTGGTTTAATTTGCATTTCCGTAATTATTCAGCGATGTTGAACACTTTGAAGATGTTTCTCGCCATCTCTAATTCCTCCTCTGTGAAAGTCTCTATCAGATCTTTGCTCCCATCTTTTGAAGATTCTTTGTTTTCGTTCTTCTTTGTTTTTGAGTAGCTGTATATTCTGGAAATTAATCTTTGTCAGATTTATCTGCCGTGCCGGTTTCCTCCCACTCTGTGGGTTTCTTTCACTTCCTTTATTGTTTCTTTTTGCTGTACAGAAACTTTTGAGTTTAATGATGGCCCATTTGGTCACATTGTCAATCTTATTTCTTGTGCAGCTGCTGTCTGATTTAGAAGTTTTTACTACGCCTATGTCTTGTAAGTCTGCTGCCAAGTCTTTATATCCCTTCCAGAGTTTGGGGTTTCATGTTGAGGTCTTTGTTCCATTCGGAGTTGATTTTTCCAAATGAGAGTAGGGGTTTAATTCATTCTACAAGTGTTGATCCAGTTTTGCCAAACACCACTTGCTTGATGCTGTCTTTCCTCATTGTGTCTTCTAGGCCCCCTTGTCAAATATGAGGGGCTGAAATTGTATGAGCTCAGGTTTGGATCTTCAGTTTTATTCCTTTCGTCAACTGGTCTGTTTTTGTGCCAGACCAGGCTGTTTTTATGACCCTACATTAAAGACCCAGAAAGAGCACAAACAAATGAATTAACACTGCATCTAAAAATACTCGAGAAACACAACAAATGAACCCTAAAGGAAGCAGACAGAGGAATAAAACAAAACTCAGAGCAGAGATCAATTGAATAGAAAACGAAAACCATACAAAAAATCAATGAATCCAAAAGTTGGTTCTTTGAGAGAATAAAAAAGATAGGCAGACCTATGCCCAAGTTAACCAAAAGAACGAGGGAACAACTCCAAATCTACATCTGTTGACAAAAGGGGAACTAATCCAACAGACAATTGAAACGATCCCAGACAATTCATACGGGTGACTACTTCACCAACTTATTCTACTAAGTTTGAAAACCTAGAAGAAATGGACGAATATCTGAAATCCTGGGAATCACCAAAGCTCAACCAAGAAGAGATCCATAGGTTAAACAGACCCATAACAAAAAAAAAAAAAAAAAAAAAAAAAAAAAAAAAAAAAAAAAAGCCCAGGCCCCGACGGTTCACAGCAGAATTTTATAAAATATTCAAAAAGACTTAAAACCGTTACTACTTAAATTGTTAGAAGGATACAAACGGAGGGACTTCTCCCCGCTTCCTTTCTATGAAGCCAGCACCACGTACTACCAAAACCAGGGAAAGATACAACCAAAAGGTAAGTACTATAGACCCATCTCCCTAATGAACACAGATGCAAAATCTAAAACAGGATTCTGGCAAATCGCATACAGACCACATCAAGAAAATCATCCCATGACCAAGTTGGTTCATACCAGAGATGCAGGATGGTTCAAATACGAAAATCAATAAACATCATCAAAAATATCAATGGACTGAAGGACACAAACCACACCATCATCCAATTGATGGGCGGAAAGCCTTTGACAAAATCCAGCATCCCTTCATTCTACAAGTCCTGGATGGGGGGAGGGTGGGGGGCGGGGAATTGGTCGGAGGTGGCGGGACCATTCCTCAATGTAATCAACGCCAATAGACAGGAAACCCACAGCCAATATCATCCTAGGTGGGGAAATGACAGACGCATTCCCTTAAAGGTAGGAACCGGCAAGGCTGCCCCCTTTCACCACTCTTCTTCAATTTAGTGCTGGAAACCCTTGCTCGGGCAATAGGCAATACGGCAAGAAGAAAAGGAATTAAAGGAGTTCTAATTGGAAACGAGGAAGTCAAGCTATCCCTTTTGCTGCATGATATGATTGTTACCTAAGGGATGCTAAGCACTCCACCAGAAAACTCCATTGACACGATTTTAAGAGCTTTGGTAAAGTGGCAGATACAAAATAAACCTAGAAAAAAAAAAAAAAAAAAAAAAAAAAAAAAAAAACAAGCAACTGAAGACGGACTCCAAGGAGACCTTCCCAACTCACAATAGCCTCAAAGCTACAATAAAATACCTAGGATACAAACTAACCAAAGACACCAAGCGATCTCTATTACAACAAAAATTTTAAAACCCCCTGAAAAAGGGAAACCTTTGACGGAAACCTCAGAAGAATGGAAAACCCTCCCATGTCATGGGATTGGGAAAATTAAATATACTATAAACGTCCATCTACCCAAAAACTGGTGTACAGATCTTCTTCTTAAATCCCAATCAAAATCCCAAGGTTTCTTCACAGCGCTTGGAAAAAAAAATCCTCAATTTCATTCTGGAAAAAACAAAGACCCGGAATAGCCAAGCAACCTCTGAGTGAAAGAGCAATACAGGGGGATCGCTTACCAGACATCAACTATACTACGGAGCTATAGTCATAAAAACACGCCTACGGTTACTCTGCGCACAAAAACTGGAACCACCATTGAACAACTGGAATAAAACTGAAGTATCGCAGAAAACCGAGCATAAAAATTTCAGCCAACCTCATGTTTTAACAGAGGGGCCTCAAGAGAAGACCATTTAATAGGAGGAAGCAGTTTAATTAATTAGGCTTTTTTTTTTTTTTTTTTTTGTTGCATTTTTCGTGCTTTCATCTCTCATTTCTCCAATTAGATCACCTTTTCCCCTTTCACCCCCCCCTACCACCACCCCAGATCCCCAGATCATGCATATTTGATGGCCATAACCTTCCTCTGCATCTTTCTCTCATGCTTTTTTTTATTCCTAGCTATAATTGATTGATCTCATGAGTACAAGCATCCTTCTATGAAACCCAATTTTGCAGGCTGTTGTGCCCAAAACCCCCACAAAGCCCACCATACAGCAAGGGGGTGAGGGTTGTATGTTCAATCAAGTTGATCAATTGAGTGTACCAGCCACTACTTATTGCCTGAAAGCGCTCAACCAATTCACCCCAACGCCAACCCATTATCGATTCTTACCACAGGACACCCCTCTTCCTCAGTTGTTCCCTAAGGGCTTAGGAAAAGGGGCACAGGTGGATTTAGAAGCAAAAAGTCACCTCTCTCAAGCTGCTCTGTCTCTAGGACGCTGGTTGTCTCTGGCTTTGGTCATTTCCTTTCTTCAGGGCTGAAACATGTCCAGGAATATACATTTCCGATTCCATACTAATGAAGGGCCACAAAAATTGAGAATACATATAGTGTATTTAAGAGCACTAATAGTATGGTTGGTTTACTTTTAGAGGATTAAGACACATATGTTTGGATGATATGTAAAGTACCATGAATTCATTTTTTTCCTTTAGTATAAAATATGGACAGGGTTTTTACTGTGGCTCGTACATTCTCCAAACCAGTAGTCTCTAACTGCAGGAGCGGAGTAAGCTTGTGGCATAGCCATGGGAATTATCCTTCCCAAACGGAGAGCCAAATTAGCCAATCTAGGGATTTGGGAATACAGGCATTATGGCTGCCTCTTTTTTTTTTTTATCTTTAATTTTTATGATGCCTTTGTGCATTTCATTACATTATTTCCATTCAGTTTCAGTGCACATTTCCCTTTCCTTCCACCACCCCCACCCCATTCCCAGATCATGCATTCTGCAATAACTGCTGCATTCTTTCTCTCAGTTTTTTTCATTTTCTAGCTATAAGTGATAATCCAATGAGTATCAAGCGTCCTTCGTGCAAAACCATCTGCAGGCTGTTGTGCCCAAAACCCCCACAGCCCCACATCCATGTGGGAGGGTGAAGGTTGTTGTTCATACCAGTGTTGATCAAACTTTATTCTTTCACTGTTAAAGAGATGAAGGGAAAATATAAGTCCTCAATAATGTATTTATTATCATTATTATAAAAATGCACCTTCCTTGGACTTTTTATCTATATATTATTTTACATAGAGGAGGGCAGAATTTGTAATGCTAGTTTTCTCCTCCTTTCTTTAAATATGTATTTATTTATTTCAACTTATTATTTTTTGTTTTGTTTTGTTTTTCTTTCTTTCTTTTTTTTTTTTTTTTACCTTGAGTCACTTGGGAATCAACTAATTCTTTTACCTTAACTAAATATCAGACACTGTTCATGTTGTGTATTTGAGGATTTGGTTCATCTATTTCCAACAGGATGCAGATGAGTATAATCTCATTCTTTAAATTCAGTTCCTTTTTTTTTCAAAAGCCATGAATAAGAACAGCATGTCCAGATTAGTCACATAAGTTTAATTACTGGTTTTGATTTCCAAATGAAAAAGAATCATATATGATTTTTGTTAAAAACATTTTTATTTATGTGTGTCTCTGAGTATATGACACACGTGTGCTGGTATGCATGGTGGCTGGAGGGAGCATTGGATCCCCTGGAGTGAGTTAGATGGTGCTGCTGTCATGTGGGTGTGTGGAAATCACACCAGGTCCTTTATAGAGCTCATGCTGCTGAACCACTGAGCCATCTCTCTAGCTTGACATAGCATTTTCATAGAAACATCTATTTCTGTGGGTTGGATATGACCCTTGCTGCCAAAAAATCTTGTACTATATTATGATAGGTTTTGGTTTCATTCCAATTCTAATCCTGTCCTTTTTTTGGCTGTCTATCTTACCCCATTGAACATAAGCTCTAAGACTTTCTTGACTAGAGGACCAAGACCATGAGCTCCTAGAGAAAGTAGAGAGTTTTGCTTCTCATTCCCACCTTGTGCCCCTTTTCTAAGCCTAGGGAACAATCTGCGAGACCGAGGGCGTGATCGTAGATAGAAATAGTAAAGGGCTTCACGCATTAGGGGTTAAATGGGTATTGAAAACTAACAATAATATAGACGGGACACTCATTTGATCAAACTTGATTGAACATTTCAAGCCCCCCCCCCCCTCGCTGGGATGTGGTTGGGACCCATGAGCTGTTGTGGGAACTAGGGCACAACTGCTTGCCAAAATTGGTTATTACATGAGGATGCTGGTACACAAGATTATCACCTATTGTTAAAAAAAAAATGAAACAAAACAAAACAAAAAAAGCAGCGAAAGATGCAGAAAACTTATGGCAGAACGCACGATCTGCGATGGGTAGGGGTGGGGTGGGGGGGAAGGGAAGGGGATTTATGCCTGAACTGAATTGGAAAATGATGTATGAAATACACAAAGCATCAATAAAAATAAATAAAAAAGAATAAAAAAAATTAAAAAAATAAAGGGCCAAGTTCTGCAACAACAACAACAACAACAACAACAACAAAAAATAGACCTAGAAAATGTTCCTTATTCATTGTTAGGGACTATTAGAACTAGGTCTGCTTTCAAAAGTAAGGAATCACGATTAAAACCATTTCTGGGATTCATGAAGATTTTGTTGGTGATTTATGTATAATAATTCCCCGTTGGGGCTGCCAGGATGGCTCAGGGGGTAAAGGTGCTTGTCCCCAAGTCTGATGACCTGAGTTTGCTCCCTGGGACCTGCATGGTGGAAGGAGAGAACCAACTCCTACAAGTTGTCCACTGCTCTTCACGCATGCACAGTACACAGGAATAAATAAATGCAACAAAAATAAAAATTCCTCTTTCCATAAAACATTAGTTCTTAACATGAAGGATTTTCATGACTTTCTTCAGAAATTATGTTAAATGATAAACAATTTCTTGAACATGAGCTTAGCATCATCCAGAGATAAGATCATAGTTTTGGAACCTGAACCAGCCCAGTTCCCTGAAGCCAAGAAAAACTTGCTTGGAGCAGAGAACCAGAGACCATGACTGAGTCCTCCCTTTGTCACTCGGCCTGTGATCTTGGATGACTTTTTGCTTCTGTGAACTTAAACCATTATTGTCTGTAAAGAAATATCATGAGAGAAATTATAACCATTAAAGATTAAATAATACACTAGTAAGTCCATGGTAAACTCAGAAGAGCAATCATCACAACTCCACTACCGGTATTCTCACTGCTCCTACTTAGGAGCAATTTGTAATATTTTGGTTGAATTAACACAGGGCTTGAAATTGGTACTTTTGTTTGTCTATTTTTGAGACAGATCTCCCGTAACCCAGGTTGCCTTTAAACTCATTATGTAGACAAGGCTAGGCTGGAGTTCCTGATCTTCCTATGTCTGTCTCCTGCATTCTAGATTTAGAGGCATGCACCACCAGGCCTGCCTTGATATTGTTGACAACCTGCACGAGTATTTCTGTTTGCATTATCCATGACACAGTTGATCTTCTTTCCAATGGATGTGCTAAATTGGTGAGCACACAAGAATAACCTGTCTTTGGAACTAAACCATCTTAAAAGCAATAGATAATGGTGCTTCTTTACTTCCTCAAATTACTGTTTTAAAGTTTAATAACAGCATAGGTCTTTAGTTTTTAAGTTTTTGGATTTATTTTTATTTTACGTGTATGAATGTTTTGCCTGCTTGTATGTAAGTGTACCACGTGTGTATGCAGTGCATGCAGAGGCCTTGGCCAGGAACCCAACCTGGGTCCTCCACAAGAGCAGCCAGTGCTAGAGATATAGCTCAAGGGTTTAACCCTTGAGCTATATCTCTAGCCCCTGATTTATTCTTTTGGGGTCTGATTCAAATACCTGAAATAAAAACGCACTGAAAACCAGAGCTGTTTCCTATTCACTTCTAAAATGTGCATAGCACTGTTTGGAACCAGTGACTGTTGCCTAGTAAATGGCATTGTCATTTAGTGTAAGTTGCATAAAATATGACTAACAGACTGAGTAGGCTCCTGTGAAAGCTTAAGCCACAGTAAGACCCTGGCATATTTTGCAGAAAAAATGTAATTCATGGATTAACATACCATCCAAACATCTGTGTCTATACAAAAGTAACCTACCATAACAATTAGTACTGTTTTTTTTTATTTTTATTTTTTGTTATAGAGGTATTCTCTTGTAAAATCAGTAAAACTGCCTTCTTTAATTGACGAATGGACATAGAAACTGTGAAAAGGATTATTCTCTATTCAGAACCAAATATAATGCTAAAGTCTCCTTAAGCTATGCACTTAAACAAAATATATTACTACAGGAGCTCTGACATCAACAATGGATTATTCTACCAAGGAGATGTTGGCCAGGGGATCCAAGCCCCCACAAATGGTAAAGGCTCCTTGCCTCCAAACTGGGATATCTGCAGGAAGAGAGGCGATAAGGCCCTGCTGTTGAAGACCTGATATAAACATGGGAAAGATGTATGGAGACCGCACTTGCAAGTATACAGATGGTCTCTGGAATGCCAGAGAGTGTTACCAAAGGCCACTAAACCAATAAAGCAAATATAGGTCTCCTTGAGTCAAGCAAGACTCCTCCGTCAGCACCAGCTACACCTCATCTGCCTGGAAATACTGTGCAGCAGTGGCAGCCATATGTCTGTATATCCCAAATCTAATTGGCTATTAGCTCTCTCCTTGGAGGAATAACCCACGGCTGATGCCACAAGCTTACATCCTCTAATGGTTAGGAGATGTTATAAACCACACGAAGACCCTGTCATACTTAACAGAAGAAAATGTAATTCATGGATTAACATACCATCCAAACATCTGTGTCTATACCAAAGTAACCTACCATAACAATTAGTACTGTTTAAATACCTATATATCTAATTGCTCGTGCTTCATTAGTAGGATTGAAAGGCTATTACTGGACGAACTGTCAGCCCATGAAAGGAAACAGCCAGTATTGACCAGAGTCCAAAACAACAGCTCCAGAGACAGTAGACTGTTTTGCTTCTTGTCCACCTGTGCCCCTTTTCTAAGCCTAGGGAACAATCTGCGGAAGAGGGGGCATGGTAGAATGTAAGGGCTGCAACTGGGGTGAAGTGAAACTACAGCAATATAGTCTAGACACTTATTTGATCAACTTGATTGAACATACAAGCCCCCTAGCTGGATGGTGGGACCCTTGGGCTGTGTGGGTTTGGGCACAACTGCTTGCAAATTGGTTTTACATGAAGGATGCTTGTACTCATAAATTATTACTTATTGTTAAAAAATGAAAAAAAAATAAAGAATAGGAAAAAAAGAAGCAGTTTGAACAGTTATTACTTAACCCATGAGACTTTTCTTCACTGTTTCTTATATCTGGAGGTTTTCTTCTGTGTCTTATTAACCCTTGTCCTGGTTAGTCTTAACCTTTAGCTTGACACAGTCTAGGACTATCTGAGAAAAGCCTCAGGTGAGGAATTTCCTACATCAGATTGGCCAGTGGACATGTCTATGAAGAACTGTCTTGATTGTGAGTTGATGTAGGTGGGCCCAGCTACTGTGGGCAAAAGCATCCCCAGGCAGGTGGTCATGAGCTGTACAAGAAAGCTAGCTAAGTGGGAGCCAGTGAGCAAGCCAGCAGCATCATTCTTTCATAGTTTTTGCCTTCAGGTTCCTGCCTTGAGCTTCTGCCTTGATTTCCCCCAATGGTGGACTATGACCTGGAAGTGTAACATGAAATATAAACACTTTCTTCCCCCAAGCTGCTTTTGTTCAGAGTGTTTTATCACAGCAACAAAAAAGAATCTAGAACAATTCCCAGTTTTCTTTCAGGGGCAGCTGGGATGTCATTTTGGAAGACTTTCCAACTCTTTCAAGACTAAAGTAGGCTCTCCATAATTCTCCTGGTACTGTGTATCTTTTTAAAGACAATATAACTACTTGCTTATATGATTACAGGCTTGATTGGAATCTCTCTGTCCATAAGAACAAAGACTCCATTAGGGTAGAGATCAGATTCTTGGGAAACGATAACAAATACAGTTTTATTGCATAACTAACACCTAACCTTTAGAGTAAACCTAGCCAGCCAATAAAATATAAGCATTGCTTTTTGCCTCTAGGTGACTATCATTGCTTGTGGTAAGTTTGCATTTTGAAGTCTAGATTATTACATTTATACACATGAGTTAAATCTTTTGGCAACCCAAAATATAATTCTCTTGGTATTAGAGATCACAACTTGAATTCAGAATCAACAAGTACACAATGGCCATTTATTTCCATATAAAATATAACTTCCAAAACTGCACTAGAGATAAATGTGGAGAGAACAGAGTATTTTCCTGATATAGATACATACCAACACATATAAATACATACCAATTTCTGGGCCATCAATATTTTTTGTTTGTCGTTGTTAATGTTATCAGTTGTTATGCTGCTTAGTAACATACTTAAGGGAAATGCGTTCCACCACCCCACACCAACCTATGCTCTGTGAACCTTCTGTGTGTAGTGAGATGAATTGTTTTGTAACTGCTATGAAGAAAAATTGCCTTTATTAAATCATTTTGAGGTACAAGAGACAAAAAGAAGCCAAAACTAGATAAGTCAATCAAATTAATTAAGCTATAACTGATGGCATGGAATAGCCAAAAAGATAGGCCTGAAGGACAAAAGAAAGCCTGTGCTAGAGTTTCGTGAACTCACCCCTGCCCATCGAGCAAGGAAGGCTAGTTTCACTTTACTTCCTCCGCGTAAGATAAGCCCACAGGACATTGCAGGCTTATCTTCATCCTGCCCTTCCCCTCCTTACTTCCTCCTTGTAAGATAAACAGGATGCTCGTTAACTACAGGAACCACAGGATGTTCCAGCCCACAGGACATTCCAGGCTTATCTTACTAACATGATAATTAGGGACTATGCTAGGAAGGGAAGGGATTGGATCAATTAGGGACTTGTAAATTAAGCCTCCTAAAAAGGACCAATTAGGAAGAGACACATACCCCAGTAGGGAAGCTGGCACGGCTTATATAAGCCTCTGTAAACCTGCAATAAAGTGAGCTTGAGCTGTAACACTCTGACTCGACTCCTTGCCGTGGTTACTTTCGGTTCGGCAGCGCGCTTACTCTCCCCAGTCCCACTCTGTCGCGGGCCGACAGAGTGAAGATCTTCGGTGGCGAGGAAGCTGGAGAGGGTGGTCTTTGTCAACCACCTCTCTATGACCCCCGCATATAACCATAGGAATATCAATGTAACATGATGGTATTAGTGAATAGATACTGGGACGAAAAATACCCAAACCATAGCATTAAATGAAAGCAAAATGTAAAATTTTATGTTATAAAATGTTAATTTTGCAAAATATATGTTGATTAGTAAAAACTTGAATGCAGTCCTGCTATGTGCTATCTCCTGCTATGTGCTATCTCTTGCTATGCACCCTTCACTGGTGCAGAGTTCATTAAATTTAGTATCTAAAGTAGTGTTACTCAGATAAAGAATAATCATTGAGTCCTGTTTCCAAAAGCTTTCGTTCATCCCAAACATTAAAAATTAACCTTTTAAACTTTCTCATCTACTTTTCATCATTTATAGACATTGGTTCAAAACATAAACTTTTAACTTTTGAAATAATAATCTTTCATCTAATAGATATATCGAGATATTCTCATTATAAAGGCAGAGCATAGAAGAAATGTTAGATTTTATAGTGGAAAAAAACTTAGACAAAATCCTTAAACTCAGCTTATCAGTGGACATCTTTTACATGGATTCCTCACCTTGAATACAGGTTGTCAGGCTTGCAAGGCAAACTTTTACCCACTGAGCCATTTTGACAGCCTCATTTTTAGGTTTGTTCATTTAGATATTTAAACATTTTTCATTATGTGTATATTAGTTGTACAGCACGCTTTGTTACAGAAAGACATTTACATACAAGTGTATGTTGTACATTGACCTACAAATGAGAAACAAAGTATAGAATTTATTTTTCTGAGATTGCCTTTGTTTGCATCATCTGGTTATGTCCAGTTGGATGTATTTTTCTGCAAAAACCAATAATTTTTCTTTATGGCTAAAAAGATTTCGCCGTGTATGTATACCACATCTTATTTGTTTGTCCTGTTGTTGGGTACCTGTATTGGTTCCATAACTCAGCTATTGGAAGTAGTGCTGCAATAATAAACACTGAAGTTTGAGCTCTCCAGGATAAGTTGACTTGGGGTCTTTTGGGTAAATACTGAAAAGGAACATAGCTAGAACATATGGTAGATCTATTTTTAATTTTCTGGGAACCCTTCACATCAAGTTTCACAGGGGTTTATATTACTGCCAGCAGTGTGTAGTGCTCCATTTTGTCCACATCCTTGACAGCATTTGTTGTTATTTTCTTTTTGATTATCATTGTAACTAGAGGGAAAAATATCAATGTAATTTTAGTTTGTATTTCTCTGATGGCTAGCGAAGTTGAAAAATTTTTATAGGTTTACTGGCTTATATTTCATCTTTTAAGAACTATTTGTTCAGTTCATTAGGGGATTTGGTAATTTAGTTTTGGTTGTTTGATTTCTTGTTTCAGAATTGGGTTTTTTTTTAAAGATGTTTTTGTACTAGATATTAATCCTCTGTTGGAGGCATAACTAGCAAAGATTTTCTCCCACTCTTTTAAAAGTTTTTTTTTAATTTAATTTATTTTTGTATGTGTATGAATGTACTGTCCGCACGTAGGTCTGTGCACCCGTGTCGTGCAATGCCGCAGAGGTCAGAAGAGGGTGTCGGATTCCCCTGGAACTGGAGTTCTCCTGGAATTGGAGTTACAGACAGTTCTTAGCCACCATGTGGTTGCTGGGGATCTAATCTGGGTCCTCTGCAAGAGCAGTCGGTGCTCTTAACTGCTAGGCCATCTCTCCAGCCCCTCCCCCACTCTTTTAGACTCTTCACTTGATTAACTACATCCTTTGAACAGGGTGTAGAAACGTTTTAATTCATTGTTGGCATTATGTCCTGGAAACTAGAGAGCTATTCCGAAAGTCCTATGCCTATGCCTTTATCTTTAAATGATTTCCCTGCTTTTTCCTCTAACGCTTTCAGTTTTTGAACTTATATTAAGGTCTTCAATCAATTTGGATTTTCTTTTCTTTTTTTTTTTTTTTTTTTTGATCTTTTCGAGACAGGGTCTCCCTGTAGCCCCAGCTGTCCAGGTACTCACTCTGTAGACCAGGCTGGCTTTGAACTCACAAAGATCCGCCTGCCTCTGCCTCCTGAGTGCTAGGATTAAAGGCATGCGTCACCACGCCTGGCCTGGATTTTATTTTCATACAGAGTGCTAGAGAGGGATCTGGTTTCATTTTTCTACATGTGAATATCCAGTTTTCCTGGAGCCATTAGTTGAAGATGCTGTCTTTTCTGCAATGTAAATTTTTGCCATCTTTGTCAGCTGTTGGGCAGTTGCAGCTGCATTGTGCCTGAGCTTCCCAATGGACTGATCCATGTCTCAATTCAACCTTCCATTTTCATAGAGATTGCAAGCTTTTGTATTATTCTGTTTGGTTCTTTCTAAATTCTTATCGAAATTGAGTTATGTTGTTGCTTTAGTCTGAATTTTCAATGTTCTTCAAAGGCCCATGGATTGAAGACATTCCTAGCGTGTGGTCCACTGGGAAAGATCAGAACAGAGTGGAAGGAAGTCAGGTCATGAAAGGAGGTCCCAGAACCTTCCTCCCTTTATTTCCTGCCACTACAAGATCCCAGACTTGATGTGCTCGCTGCCTCGCCATGGGACCAAATTAAATGGGCCAAATCAACCCCAGAATGAAACCACTAGTACTGGGAGCCAAAATAACCCATCCTCCTTGAAAGTTGGTTATCTTAGGTATTTTCTTACAGTGAAAGGAAGCTGACAGACAAAATTGCCTAAATTTGTTACTTGTTTATTTATTATTCTTGAAGTATACTTTTAAAAATTTCAAAACCCTTCCCATCTACAGAAAATGTGGATAATTCCCCTGTAGTTTGAGAACTGACTGCATTTAGGCTAGATATAGTTAGGATTAATTTGTTTTACTTTCTTAGTCTTTAGAATATTTAATTATCATTATCTTTAAAAAAATTGTTCCTCCTTTTATTGTTTCTTTGATTTTCTTTGTTATCTTCCCTCTGTTCTTTTGGAAGCTGAACAGAGTTTGATGCTGGGCATGGTGGCATACACCTTTAATCTGCTTTCTATAGCCAAGTTCCCTTCCAGCTCTTGCTGCAAGGAGACCCTGTCTCAAAAAGAAAAAGAGAAAAGAAAAGAAAAGAATAGAATGTGAAATATAATGTTCCCAGAAAAAAAATCCATGTTGCCCTAATTCTAACAATGTATTTCTGTTTTTGAGGCAGGGTCTCACCATCTAGCCTTAGCTGGCCTGGAACTCATTATGTAGCCCTGCCTGGCTTGAAACTAGAGATCCACCTTCTTCTGCCTCCCAAGTGCCGGAAGTACAGGCCAGGGTCACCAGGCCCAATTTTCAGTGTATTTATAAACTATTTACATTAATAAGGAAGCACAGATCTCTGGGGGGGGGGGTCCTGAGATGTATTCTGAAATACCGTTTGCAATTAATATTTTATGGCTTGATTCTAGAATTACATGCCAAGATTACAGGGAAGACCTCCTTTTCTTAACCAATTGCAAATATAGTCATATTTAGAACTATTTCTGGTCTCCAGCTCAGGGGTCTCTTTCTCTTACAGTATTTACACAGACACGATTTCCATGTATGCCAATGACTTATTTGTAACTTCAGTTTGAATATATCCTTTATTTATTTGCTCAGCCTCAAGGGATTTTTTCCATTGCAAAGGAAGAATTAGGGATTTTCCAATCTTTAATCCTCAAATACTTCCCTTTAAATTTCTCATAATTACACAATTGGAATGCAGGAGAGAGCCTCATGACCCTTTGATATAAATGACACACCAGAAAACACCTGGCAAGGTGTGTTCTCAGTGTCACTAAGATCTTTCTCTGTGCTTGGTGACTCACAGTGACAATTCATTTAAACACCGATAAAGAAGGTACTCAACCCACCATCACTTTAAACCAGGTATAAAATTCCCTTGCAACTCTAGCTATCTTGGCAAAATTCTATTCTCCTTCTTTACAAAAATGCATTCCTTCTTAGTTTCCTGTGACATCACAGGCTTTGTCTCAACATGCTTTACAGTATGTGACTTACTCCATAGGAGAAACCTGACTGTAACAGATGTCAATTTCCATGGTATTTATTTATTTATTTATTTAGTCTTTTTGAGACAGGGTCTCCCTGTAGCCCCACCTGGCCTGATACTCACTATGTAGACCAGGCTGGCCTTTAACTCATTGAGATCTGCCTGCCTCTGTCTCCCAAGTGCTGGGATTAAAGGCATGCACCATCACTCCCGGCTCTATGGTATTTTTAAAGTTTCTGAGACACAAACTTTTAGAAGAGATTAATTTGGAATAAATATTGAATTATATAATTATAGTACCTATGAATTGTCTTGTAATCATTTATATCATGAATTTATTATTTATTAAAAGTGATCAATATAATGAAGATTTAATAAAGTTCCAATGTTTATACAACAAAATCTTTGTAGACTAATGAAAAAAAATTACCATTCATAAAACCTATGTAGATACATTTTTACTCCTGAATTCTGTGAAGTAGCTTGACAATCCTTTGATAAATGGCATCAAATTTCTCTGAAATCCTAGTAACTTTATAAATGAAATGAGGTGCAGGGTGTGGTGATGCACACCTTTAATCTCAGCCCTGGGAGGCAGAGACAGGTGAAACTCTGTGAGTTCAAGGCCAACCTGGTGAGTTCCAGGACAGCTGGGGCTCCAGGGAGACCCAGTCTCAAAAAGACACACACACACACACACACACACACACACACAAAGAAATGAAATGAAATGAGGATAAGAAAGTATTGAAAACATTAAAAACATTAAAGAAGGTAGGATTTGTTAGAGTGTGTCCAAAGGCTGATTCAAGATGAAGTTATAAACTTTGTTATCAACTGAATACACTTTTCAGTCCCAGGCTTGTTCTGCACTTTCTGGAAACTGTTCAAAATGTCCACCACATGTATTTGTCCCAATGAAAGATACACTCAGTACTCGTAGAGGTAACATAAATTGCTAGCTAGGAAAACATTAAGTCCAAAATCATTAAAAAGGCATAAACATAGAATGTGAGCAATTTCCTGTCGTTTTGGGAGGACGGTTCCTGAACGTCCTTAGGACATTAGCATGTATCATGACTGTCCAGGAGAAGGCCGTATATGCTGATTGTTTCCAAACAGTTTTGTCCTGGGAGTTTTTTTTCTAGCTCTTCAATGAATACTAGTAAAATTTTCTGGGTATCCTTTTTTTGCTTGTTTAGTTATCAGTTAACCAAAATTCATAATATCTTATCTCTGTTCATCATCTGTTCTATATTGCTTTTTTTTTTTTTTTTTTTTTTTTTTTTTTTTTTTTTGGTCTTTTTGAGACAGGGTTCCCCTGTAGCCCCAGCTGTCTTGGAACTCGCTCTGTAGACTAGCCTGGTATTGAACTCACAGAGATCTGCCTGCCTCTGCCTCCCGAGTGCTGGGATTAAAGGTGTGCGCCACCATGCCAGGCTTCTATATTGTTTTTATGGTAACAAGTCATTTTGACTAAAGCATTAGGGAGGAAAAGAAATAAATGTAAAGCAGTTTATTTTGCTGAGAATTTGGAGCTCCAGTTTTTAAGTTGTTTGCTTTTTTTTTTTTTTTTTTTAGATAGGGTCTCCTTTTAGTCCCACCTGGCCTGGATCTTGCTATGTAGACAGGTTGACCTTGAACAGAGATCTCCCTGCCTCTGCCTCCTGAGTGCTGGGATTAAAGGCGTGCACCACCACACCCAACCACTGCTTTTGTTTTAACTTCCTGAATAGGTCATTTAGTTGATTGGATGGCCAGTAATTGCCCTTTTCTAGAAAATTTTTACTCTTCTTGAAGTTGTATCTCCCTACTTGTACAGTAGGATGGTAGTAATGCCATTTTATGTGGCAAGTGTTTCTTTTCTTTTCTCTTTTCTTTTTTTTCCCTTTTTTTCTTTTCCTCTCTTTTCTCCTCCCTCCCTCCCTTCTCTTTGTCTCTCTCTCTGTCTCTCTGTCTCTGTCTCTCTGTCTCTGTCTCTGTCTCTGTCTCTCTCTCTCTCTCTTTCTAGCCTGTTGGCCAAGACTGAAGATTTAAGGTGGTCTTCTGTGGTGGTTTGAATGAGAATGTCTCACATAGGCTCCATGTGTTTGGACATGTTGTCCTCAGTTGGTGGCACTGTTTTAGGAGGTTTTGGGAAGGATGGCCTTGCTAGAGGAAGTGCACCACCCAGCGCAGGCTTTGAGAGTTCTTAAGCCTTATTGGATTTTCAGTTGCTCTCTGCTTCCTGCTTAGAGATGTGAGCACTCCTCTTTCTGCTCAGGCCAACTCTTGACACCCTGTCTCTACTATGATGGAGTCTGATTTGTCTAGAATCATTATCTCAAACTCTTCATTTTATAAGTTCCCTTGGTCATGGTGTTTTATCACAGCAACAGGAAATGGTAACTAAAATACTATTTGAGTCAAAATGGATCATAGAAAGATGGAACTATGATACTAGAATGGAGAGACAGATTAGTCTAAATTTATAAATACATAAAAAATTGCTGGGGTGGAGAGATGGCTCAGTGGTTAAGAGCACTGACTGCTCTTGCAGAGGACCTGGGTTCGATTCCCAGCACCCACGTGATGGCTAAGAACTTTCTTTAGTGCCGGGTGTGCACTCAGAAAGCAAGGGCAGGTGGATCTCTATGAGTTCAAGGCCAGCCTCGTCTACAGAGTGAACTCCAGGCCAGCTGGGACTAAAGGGAGACCCTGTCTCAAAAAATAAAAACAAAACAAAACAACAACAAAAAAAAATTTAAGGAGGGAAGATAACAAAGAAAATCAAAGAAACAATAAAAGGAGGAAACTTTTGGAGGGGATAAACAAGTTTAATGTATTAATCGTGGCTACAAACAATAGAAAATACATGCAGTTTTTAAAATGCTCATAGCTCGATAAAGCAGTAAGTAAAGGTCACATCTATTTTCAATGGCCAAATTGGTAAAACTTGGACTGAAGTAAACACTAGTCCTGCTCCAAGATGTACACACTCTTAGTCTCCAAAGTATATAAAACTGCATTGAGCTGCGAGTTAAATAAGCTTTTGATAAGGCGCTATGGAGAATTCATTAGCAGCTTGAGAATTTACCTAAGAAATTGTTAGAGCAAATAAGAAATCATATGTGAGCCAGGCATGGTGGTGCACACCTTTAATCCCAGCACTAGGAGGCAGAGACTAGCAGATCTCTGTGAAATCAAGGCAGCCTGGTCTACATAGCAAGTTTCAGGCCAGCCAGAGCTACACAGTGAGTCTCTGTCTTTTAAAATAAGAAAGAGTAGCCTTACAAATATCAAAACCTTTCTTGACTCTGTTGTATTATTTTATAAAGCTGTTTAATGTTTGAGTTAGTTAGTGTAGAGTCATGATTTCTCTATGAGATTTCATACATACTTGGAATTTATCCTATCTGTCCTCCTCTTCCACTGACCCCTTGTCTCCCCATGCCCACTTCTAGCTGCTTGACTTGCTCCCACAATAGCCCTCCTCTACTTCATGTCATGTGCTCTACACCGGCCCCTCCCCTCCCCTCCCTTCTCTCCTTTCTTTCCTTCTTTCTTTCCTTCTTTCCTTCTTTCTTTCTTTCTTTCTTTCTTTCTTTCTTTCTTTCTTTCTTTCTTTTTCTTTCTTTTTCCTCTCCTTGTCATATCACACACACATCCTCCCTATCTCTCTCTTTCTCTCTCTCTCTGTCTCTCTCTCCTCTCTCTCTCAAACCTAGGTTCCACATATGAGAGAAAACATGGTATTTGTCTTCTTGAGTCTGGCTTTATTTTGTTAAACGTAATGATCTCCATTTTCATCCATTTTATTGCAAATGCTATCATTTTATGTTACTTTATGCAGAATAAAATTCCATTGTGTGTATACCAGTATATTTCTCAGTTTGTCTGTTGATAGTCATATACAGTGGTTCCATTTCTTAAAAAATTTTTTTTATTAATTTTATTTCTTTCTGTATGTGTAAGAATGTACTGTCTGCATGCAAGTCTGTGCACCCGTGTCGTGCAATGCCGCAGAGGTCAGAAGAGGGTGTACAATTCCCCTGGAACTGGAGTTCTCCTGGAATTGGAGTTTCAGACGGTTCTTGGCCGCCATGTGGGTGCTGGGGATCATACCCGGGTCCTCTGTAAGAGCGGTCGGCGCTCTTAACCGCTAGGCCATCTCTCCAGCCCCAGTGGTTCCATTTCTAAGCTATCGTGTTGTCCAGCTGGTTGATTCTCCATAGGGTTTTACTGTGGCTGCACTATCTTGGCTCCCCAGTTTTTTGCCCTCTTACTCACCAAGGCTTGAGTTCGGAATTTGGAGATCAATGTAAAAGCACCTACGGTCAGGTAAATGTTCATCTTGTGTGATAAAGTTCCTCTCATGGTCTGTTGCATAGATTCAGTCTCTTGGGACCTGGTGCATCCTGGGCCCCCAGGCCTGCTGCACGGAACATGCAGTTGTCTCATTTCTTTTATTATTCTTTTTTGTTTGTTTAACAGACTGGACTCACTTCATTGTTTCCCATATAAAAATCCCTATGTGGTAGTCATAGATAGAGCCTAGGTCCTCTGCATAGAGACTCAAGTGTGGGTTTTCCCAAAAAATTTCAGTGAATTTCTGATAGGGAGAGGTGGTAAACACAGTCTCTTTCCAAGGGCTAGGGGTCAGGAAACTGTAGATCTTGGAGATGACATCGAAGATGGCCTTGACAACATTTCCCCAGGCTGGCAGTGCAGCCCCTGAGTGACATGTAGCAGTCATCAATACCAGCAAGAAGCAGCAGCTTCCTGGGCACAGGAACAGAGACGATGCCAGTGCCCCTGGGGACAGGGGTGAAGCACACCAGCACAGAGCCACAGCGGCCGCCACTTGCATGGAACGGCATAGGGCTTGCCGTGATCTTGTTTCCCAAGTAGCTGCTTCACATCGCAACAAGAAAACACTGACCAAGATGATGTCCTCTCCGATGGCAGTAGCTACCTCCTTGGAACACTTAAAGCCCATACCAGCATAACTGTTGTCATCCCCAATGATGACAAAATCCTTGAACCTGGTCCACTGGCCAACCTAAGTCTGTTCTGTTCTGGCATGATCTTTAAAACCTCATCCTTAAGGTATGCTCCCAGGAAAAAGTCAATAATCTCAGATTCCTCCACGAGCAGGAAGAAAGTCAGATCTCTAGGACATGTCCTTGACCGGGTGGCCCAGCTTGGTGATGGGGATCCATTCCTCCTCTTTGGCTCTGTCTCCAGGAGCCCTGTGGCCCCACCTCCAGCTCAGCCCCAGAGGTTCTGCCCAGAGGAAGCCATGAGAGGCTCTCCAAGGCTGGCCCAGGATCCCTTGGGGCCTCCCACTGCAGGCACCACAAGCCATATGGTAATTTCCTGAGGGAGAAATTGTATTGATTCATTTGAGAACTGTCACTTAGGTCATTAGCACACTCACTGATTAGATGATTTGGTTTTTGGTGGGTTTATTTTGTAGTTCTTTATATATTCTGATTATTAACTTCCCAAATGATACATAGTTGTCAAAGGCTTATCTATCATTCTATAGGTTGACTCTTTACCCTGGAGATGATTTCCTTTGTTATGAACACATTTTTTGCTTTTTTTCACTTGTATGTTATCTGGTTTGTAAATTCTTGGGATTATTTTTTGTGCTATTGAAGTTTTCAGGAAGTTCTTGTCCATACCTCTGTCTTGAATTGTTTCTCATATATTTTTCTCCAGTAATTTCAAAATTTCACTTCTTGTATTAAGTTCTTTCATTCTTCTTTGAAGTTTCTTATACAGAGTAGAAGGTATGGATGTAGTTTCATTCTTCTAAATGTGTATATCCAGTTTCCCAACACCATTTGTCAAAAAAGCTATTTTCCTATATATGTTTTGGCAAAATTTATGTGGCTGTAGTTGTGTGGGTTTATTTCTGAGTCCTTTATTCTATTCCATTTGTCTGTCTATATTTCTTGCAGGAAATGTTTTTGTTACTATGACTTTGTAGTATAATTTGAGATTCAGTATTGTGATATCTTCAATATGTTCAGCATTCAACATTTTAATGTCTTCTTCATTTTCTTTCTTGAGTGTATTAAAGACTTCATTGTAGATTTTTCTGACCTCCTTTGTCAGATTTAAACCCACCAGCTTTTGTTTTGTATCCTGTTATTTTGGTGAAAGTGTTTATATGCTAATAGTTTTCTGATGAAATCTTTAGAATCTATTAAGTATAGGATCATGTCATCTGGAAATAAGGATAAATTGTCTTCTTTCCTGTTTGTATTGCTTTTATTTCTTTCTCTTGTCTAATTACTCTGTCTGTCTATAAGACTCTGAACATTGTATTGAATAGGAATGGTGAGATTGGGGACTGTTGTCTCATTCCAAATTTTACAGGAAATGGTTTATCTTCTCATCTAGCTATATGTTGCCCATATGTGTGTATTTGTGTATAAATATAGATATAGATATATTCCTTCTATTTCTAGTTTTTTCCAGACTTTTTTTAGCATGAAAGAATGTTGACCTTTCTTTTTCTTTTTTTTCTTTTTGAGACATGGTCTTCCTGTAGCCCCAGCTGTCCTGGAACTCACTATGTTGATCAGGCTGACCTTGAACTTACTGAGATCCACCCACCTCTGCCTCCCCAGTGCTATCACAAATGTTGACTTTTGTCAAATACTTTTTTTTTAATGTGTATGAGTGTACTGTCAGCATGTAGGTAGGTGCATCTGTGTCATGCAATGCTTCGGAGGTCAGAAGAAGGCATAGGATTCCCCTAGAACTGGAGTTAAAGTTGTTCTTAGCTGCCATGTGGGTGCTGGGAATTGAACCTGGCTCCTCTGCTAAAGCAGTTGCTGCTCTTAACCACTGAGCCATCTCTCCAGCCCCCCTCAAATACTTTTTATGAGTCTTTTTTTGTTTTGTTTGTTTTTTGGTCTTTTCAAGACAGGGTCTCACTACTTTTATTTTCTCTTATGCTTTTCAAAAGTCTCTTTGCTGCTGGACAAATTCTTGATATTTCATTCTTGACACAGCAATCTTTCATTCATTGCTTCTGGTATTGTTCAAAATAACATATTTTCAAAACTGTCTTTGAGTCCTTCCAGCTTTTCAGCACATTCCCACCTCCAGAGCGCATATAGATACACAATCCTCTTGAATCTTTATGAGAAAGGAAAACCAGATGCATTCTAAAATGTTTTTCTTTCTTGCGTTAAGGGCAGCAGTTCTCTGTAACACCATCAAAGCTTGGAAGGACAGCAGCTCAGGGACTTCCCACTTCTAAGTTATTTTTTTTAAAGCCAATTTTTACTGAAGCTTTGTGCATTTCATACAAAATTTCCAATCAAGTCTAGACCCATTCCGCCTTCCTTGCCCCCACCCTACCAGAGCTCATGCATTCTGCCAAACATGTTTTTCATCTTTTTCTCAGTCTCTTTTAAAATTTTTGATGCAGAAGTTTACTCTTTTGAGCAGAAGTTCACTGTTTCAGTCAGTTCTTTGACCCAGCCTTTTTGTTGTAGTTCCTTACAATCTGCATCATTCCAAAATATGCATATATGCATGCCATATATATCTTTTAGCATCTTCAGCTTATGATTTCTTTTTTTTAAATTAGGTTGAAAGATGTCATGTTTGAAGGCTCCTCCTTGGCAAGCCCAACCAACCATCAGTCCTGTCCTTGTGCTTCACATGGGTTTTCCCTTCCCATAGTCACCAAATGAGGTCCAGTAAGCATCAGGTCCTGTCTTGATCTTCCTGTACTGGTCTCTGTGATACAGCCTGGGTGGTTCAACAATGACAATCAATATTCTAAGCTATTTTTTGCAAGTTGAGCAAATTACCCTCTGTCTAAGTTTGGGGTTTACCAAATGTGAAGTTGAAAAGGCCAAGATTCTTCATTGTCTTTTCCATTTGCTCTCCACTAAATTTTGAGAATATTTCTTTTTTTTTTTTTTTTTTTTTTTTTTTTTTTTTTTTTGTTTTTGTCTTTTCGAGACAGGATCTCCCTGTAGCCCCAGCTGTCCTGGAACTCACTCTGTAGACCAGGCTGGCCTTGAACTCACAAAGATCCTCTTACCTCTGCCTCCCAAGTGCTAGGATTAAAGGCGTGCGCCACCACGCCCGGCGAGAATATTTCTTTATTGATCATCATTTACTTTTACTTATTTAATTAATAGAAAGGAGAAAATTGTTATTTCCTAATGTAAAAAAAATCTTGAACAGATTTACATTTTAAAAAAATCTTTTTGAGACAGGGTCTCCCTGTAGCTCCAGCTGTCCTGGAACTCACTATGTAGACCAGGCTGGCCTTGAACTCACAGAGATTCGCCTGCCTCTGCTTCCAGAGTGCTGGGATTAAAGGTGTGCCCTACCATGCCTGGCCATATTTATACTTTTCAAGTTAATTATAATGAGATCTGAGGAATCATATTTGCAATGAGAGATTTTTAGATGCTCAGTTGCATGAGTGTTGGGGTCAATATTGACAGCAGGTCAACAGGATCTAGAATCACCTAGGAGATAAACCTTAGGAAATGTCCCTGAAGGAGTCTTGTAGTTAAGTTAATTGAGGTAGGAAGACCTGCCTTAATTGTGGGTAGCACAATTCTCTGAGCTGAGCACCAGCTTGCATCTCTCTGCTTTCTGACTACAGATGGTGCCCCAAACTCCCACTGTCACGACTTTCTGGCCATGCTAGACTGCACCCTTGAACTGTGAGGTGAGTTAAGCCCTTCCTTCATTAAGTTGTATTTCCCAGACATTTTGTCACAGCAGTAGAAAAAGTAATACACTGATTTAGTATAATTCTTTTTGTGCTTTCAGTTGAAGTTAAATTATAATTAACACTTTCAGAAGACTTTCATATGGACAGAATAGTCAATTTTATGGCAATGGGGATAAATATATCACAAAAGAAAATGCTTTCACCTGTAAGCTATTATTTATGTTTTGAAGTTGTCAAAGTATTAGTTATATCTATAATTCAGGAAGCTTGCCTCTGTTTATGCAAAATAACAGTTCAATGCATAATTTTAATTTTTAAATTTCACAGTCCAATGTTTTTCTACCTAATAAGGTTCATATCCTTAAATTCGGTGCTTTATATTAATTTTAATTAAGGCCAGAATAAAATGAAGTCTAACTAAATAATAAAATAAATAGTCTGGATATATCATGTATTATTCAATGAGAAGACGAATGAAAAAGAAAAAATTGGGAAAATTATAATTATGTACAGATAACAATTCATGTAATTATTTTGGCAGATTCATCTTTTTTCCCTGTGAGACTCAGGCACCACATATGGCATTTCCAAGGTGTATCTCCAGGTCCTGGCAGGTCCCTGTATGTGATAAGCAGTGACTAATAGTCATCAGAAGGTCTCTTGCTTTCAAAATGACATAAAAGAGGTGTGGTGGCATATGCCTTTATTTTTATTTATTTATTTTTATTTTTTTTGTTTTTTTCGAGACAGTGTCTCCCTGTAGCCCCAGCTGGCCTGGAACTCACTCTGTAGACCAGGGTGGCCTTGAACTCACAAAGATCTGCCTGCCTCTGCCTCCCAAGTGCTAGGATTAAAGGTGTGCACCACCACGCCCTGCTAGGCATATGCCTTTAATCCTGGCACTTGGGAAGCCGAGGGATGCAGATCTCTGTGAGGTTGAGGACAGCCTGGTCACCTAGCAAGTTCCAGGGCAGCTGGAGCTACAGGGAGACAGGTCTCAAAAAAGAAAAAGCAAAGTTCTTAAAATGGCATAAAGAAAAGCCTTTTGGAAAGATTGGAATAATTAACAGTGTGGTCGTGGTTATGATTATGTCCTAGTTAATCAAGAGGAGCTGTTTCATGAGTTTTCCTTTTAGAAGATGTGTGTTTTGGGGACTGTCTCAGGTTGATAGACTTGGCTGCAAGTGCCTTTACCCACTGAGCCCTCTTGCCAGCCCCCAAAGGAAGGGTTTTAACATTAAGTGTTATTCGTTGTCAGAAACTATGCTAGGTGTATTGTATCTACTCTCTCACTTGGTACTTCAGTAGTTGGAGCTGAGCAGTATTGCTCTGCTCATTTGTAAGATGAGAGGCTGAGGTCTTTCCAGCAATTTATTGAATATTATTCTTTACTTAAAATCGAAGCTTTAATTTCCTTTTCTGTGTTGAATATAATTTCTTGCCAGAAATGCATCAATCTCTGCACTTCCCAATTAAGGTTATGAAACATCTCCTTATATTTAGACTGCCCTCATTTTCGATTCAATAGACATTCATGTAGCAGCTGCTTTAATTAAAGCAGTAGATGAAATACTTGCAAATGTATGAACCCAGTGGAAAGCGTTGTTCTCCAGTGATGAGCAGTTTTCTTTCTGGATAGCAATGTTTGTATTTTCATGACTTCATTAATTCAATTTTTAAAAATTTATTTATTTCTTTTTTAAATTTTATTTATTTTTTTATGTGTATGAATGTACTGTCTGCATGTAAGTTTGTGCACCGGTATCGTGCAATGTCGTGGAGGTCAGAAGAAGAGGGTGTCGGATTCTCCTGGAACTGGAGTTAAAGATGGTTCTCAGCTACCATGTGGGTGCTGGGGATCGAACCCAGGTCCTCTGCAAGAGCAGTCGGTGCTCTTAACCACTAGGCCATCTCTCCAGCCCCATATTTATTATTTCTTATGTGTATGAATGTACTGTCTGCATGTAGGTTCGTGCACCCGTGTCATGCAATGCTGCGGAGGTCAGAAGAGGGTGTCGGATTCCCCTGGAACTTGAGTTAAAGACGGTTCTTAGCTGCCATGTGCATGCTGGGAATCAAACCTGGGTTCTCTGTAAGGGCAGTCGGTGCTCTTAACTGCTGAGCCATCTCTCCAGCCCCCATTAATTAAAATTTTAAGAATACTACTTGATAGCACCATTTGCTGAAGATGCTATCTTTCCTCCAATGAGCTTTTTTGGCCCCTTTATTGAATACGAGGTGGCTGAAATTGTATGAACTCAAGTTTGGATCTTCAATTTTGTTCCATTGGCCAATGGGTCGGGTTTTGTGCCAATACCAGGCTGTCTTTATGACTATAGCCCTGTAATATAGCTTGAAGTCTGGTAAGGTGATCCCACCTGTATTGCGTTTTTTGTTCAGGGTTGCTTTAGGTATTCAAGGTCTTTTGTTTTTCCATATGAATTTAAGGCTCTTATTCTCCAAGTCTGTGAAGAAACGCATGGGGATTTTTAATAGAGATTGCATTGAATCTGTATATCAATTTGGGTAGAATGGACATTTTTACTATATTAATTCTTCCAATCCATAAGCATGGGAGGTTTTTACATCTTTTGATGTCATCTTCAATCTCCTTCAGCAGTTTAAAATTTTTGTTGTAGAGATCTTTGATGTATTTGGTAGGTCTGTTCCCAGGTAATTTTTTTGAGGCTATTGTGAGTGGGAAGTTCTCCTTATATTCCTTCTCCAGTTGCTTGTTTTTGGTGTAAAGAAATGCTACTGATTTTTGTGGGTTAATTTTGTATCCTGCCACTTTACTGAAACTTTTGTTTCTAGGAATTTTCTGGTGGAGTTTTTAGCATCCCTTAGGTAAACCATCATATAATCTGCAAACAGGGTTAGTTTGACTTCCTCTTTTTGAATTAGTATTCCTTTAATTTCCCTTTCTTGCCTTATTGCCCTAGCGAGTGTGTCAAGCACTATATTGAAGAGGAATGGTGATAGGGGTAGCCTTGCCGGGTTCCCACCTTTAAGGGGAATGCTTCTCATTTTTCTCCATTTAAAATAATGTTGGCTGCGGTTTTGTCGTATATGGCTTTGATTATATTTAGGAATATTCTCTTCAATCCAATTCCCTCTAAAACTTTAAGCATGAAGGGATGCTGTGTCTTGTCCAAGGTTTTTTTCTGCATCATTTGAGATGATTATGTGATTTTTGTCTTTCAGTCCATTTATGTGTTTTATGATATTTATTGATTTATGTATCTGAACCATCCCTGCATCCCTGGTATGAATCCAACTTGATAATGATGGATGATCTTTTTGATGTGTGTCTGTGTGCGATTTGCAAGTATTTGGTTGAGAATTTTTTCATCTGTGTTCATTAATGAAATGGGTCTGTAGTTTTCTTTTTTTGTTATCTTTGCCTGGTTTTGGTATTAGTGTGATGCTGGCTTCAGAGAAGGAGTTTGGGAGATTTCCCTCTGTTTATATCCTTCTGAGTAGTTTGAGTAGTAATGGTTGTAAGACCTCTTTAAATGTTTTATAAAATTCTGCTGTGAAACCATCTGGGCCTGGGCTTTTTTTGGTGGGGAGGTTTTTAATTACATCTTCAGTTTCCTCAAATGTCTGTTTAAACTGTCAGCCTCTTCTTGGTTAAGCTTTGGTGGTTCCCAGGATTTCAGATATTCCTCCATTTCTCTTAGGTTTTCAAGCTTAGTAGAGTATAGGAATTTGAAGTATTCTCATATGATTGTTTGGATCTTTTCTTTATCTGTTATGATGTTTCCCTTTTCATAATGAATACTATTGATTTGGAGTTGCTCTTTCTTTCTTTTGGTTAACTGGGCTAGAGGTCTGTCTATCTTTTTTATCTTTTCAAAGAACCAGCTTTTGGATTTATTGATTTTTTTATATTGTTTTCTTTGTTTCTATTTCATTGATTTCTGCTCTGATTTTTGTGATTTCTTCCTGTCTGTTGGGTTTAGGGTCCATTTGTTGTTGTCTCTCAGTGTTTTTTTTTTTAATTTTTTTTAATTTTATTTATTTTTGTATGTGTATGAGTGTACTGTCTGCATGTAGGTCTGAGCACCTGTGTCGTGCAATACCGCGGAGTTCAGAAGAGGGTCTCGGATTCCCCTGGAACTGGAGTTCTCCTGGAATTGGAGTTGCAGACGGTTCTTAGCCGCTATGTGGGCGCTGGGGATCGAACCCGGGTCCTCTGCAAGAGCAGTCGGTGCTCTTAACCGCTAGGCTATCTCTCCAGCCCGTCTCTCAGTGTTTTTAGCTGTAGTGTTAAATCATTTATTTGTTCCTTTTCTAATGTGGGCTCTGAGGGCTATAAATTTCCCTCTTAGGAGTGCTTTTAAAGTATTCCAGAGGTTTTGTTGTGTTGTAGTGTCTTTTTCATTTAGTTCCATGAATACTTTTATTTCATTCTTTATTTCTTCCCTGAGCCATTCATTATTCAGGAGTGTGTTGTTTAGTCTCCACGTGTTCATGTAGCTAGTCAGGCTTATTCAGGTGTTAATATTGAGCTTTATTGCACTGTGGTCTGATAGAATGCATGAAATAATTTCAATCCTTTTATTATTTGTTGAGGTTTCTTTTGTGTCCCAGTATGTGGTCAGTTTTGGAGAATGTTCCATGGGGTGATGACTAGAAAGTATATTCTCATCAGTAGTGATTGCACACGCCTTTAATCCCAGCACTCAGGAGGCAGAGGCAGGTGGATCTTTGTGAGTTCAAGGCCAGCCTGGTCTACATGGTGAGTTTCAGGACAGCTGGGACTACAGGGAGATCCTGTCTCAAAAAATACCCAAAACAAGAAAGTATATTCTCTGGTATTTGGGTGTAATATTCTGTAGATGTCTGTGAGGTCCATTTGTTGTATTGTATTGTTCAGTTCCAGTGTCTCTCTGTTTATTTTTTGTCCAGTTGATCTATCCAAGGGGCTTATTGGGGTATTGAAGTGCCCCACTATTAGTGTGCTGGGATTAATCTGTGTCTTGAAGACCTGCAGGATTCTGTTTATATAGTTAAGTTCACCTGAGTTTAGTGCATAAACACTGGATCACCATATATAGGAGAACAAAATTAAACTCCTACTTCTCACCCTGTACAAAAATCAACTCCAAATGGATCAAATATCTCACTGTGAGCCCTGAAACTCTGAAGGTGATAGAAGAAAAATTTGGTCACAATCTAATTAGACATGGGAGTAGGAAGATACTTTTTAAATCAAACAGCAGCTACACAGGGAATAAGGCCAACAGCTGACAAGTGAGATGAGACCTCATCAAACTCAAAAGCTTTTGTACAGGAAAAGAAACGATCAAGAAAATGAAGAGAAAACCCACAGAGTGGGAGGAAACCTTCACCAGTGATACATCTGACAGAGCATTAACATCTAGAATACATAAACTACTCAAAAAACAAAGAAGTAAGAAAACAAATGACTCACTCAAAAGATGGAGTAAAGAGCTGAACAGAGACTTCACCAATGAAGAAGTAAAGATGGCTGAGAAACATCTTAAAAAGTGTTCAACATCATTAATAATTAAGGAAATGCTAACTAAAACCACTCTAAGATAGCATCTCACTCCTATAAGACTGGCTAAGATCAAGAAAACAAATGCTAGAGAGGTTGTGGGCAAAGGAGAACACTCATCCTCTGCTGGTGGGAATGTAAACTCATGCATCCACTGTGAAAAGCAGTGTGGAGAACCCTTAAAAGACTCAAAATGAGCCTACCACCTGACCCAGCCATACCACTCCTGGGTATATACCCACAAGACTCATCCTACAGCAAAGATACATGCACATCTATGTTTATTGCAGCTCTCTTCACTATAGCCAAGAGCTGGAACCAACCCAAATGCCTCTCAACTGACGAATCGATAACAAAAATGTGGTACAGCTACACAATGGAGTTCTATGCAGCAGTAAAGAAAGATGACATTATGAACTTTGCAGGTAAATGGATGGAACTAAGTGAAGTAACACAGTCCCAAAAATCAAATGGAGAATGGTTTCCCCCATTTGTGACTAGTACCAAATTCTCCAATTGAAAGGCAAGCTGAGCAACATTATTGTTATATTTCTTTCTATCTGAAAGCAACTGTGCTGTTATAATGTGTATCTCATAATGAGCCCTAGAATTAACTTACCACTTACTTTCAGACATGGTAATTAATGTATATGGGTAGACGGTGTATATTCATATTTTTGAGTAATATAAAATTAAAGGGAAAAATGTGAACTCCTAAACATATGTTGGATTTAACATAGAGTTTATTCCTGGAGGACATAATTCTGGTACATATATGATGTTTACATAAGCATATTTTGGAGTAATACAATTGGGAGGGAACCACAACAACATAAGGACTGGGTCAAAGAATGGACTGATATCGTTAAATTCTGCCCAAAACAATAAACCTGTGCAGAGGAAAACTTTAAAAAGACAGAGAGAAAGATACAGGACATGTATGGAAAAATGCAGCAACTGGGGTGGGAAGGAAAAGGGAAATATGTCTAAAGTGAACTGAGGAATGATGTATGAAATATACAAAAATGCCAATAAAACTATTATATTAAAAAGAGAATACTACTTAAATCCAAATTTTCAATTGTTCTGATTAAGACTTCTGTCTTCACATCTAGATTAGGAAACTATCCTATGTTGGTGAAGATTATAAAATAGAACTGACTAATGCTTAAAAAGAAAGGCAGGATTAGGAAATCATCCACCACAGAAAGTGTATGGGGTTTTCCCCAATCTCAGATCATGTTGACTTAATTAAAGTGTTCAGAGTTCAAGGAGTTGATGTGTGAGGTCATTACATGAAGTAATGGTTTATTATGAATTTGCCTGGAAGAGCACATGAGGTTGGAAGTTAGACAGAGAATTCTGGAATTTTTTGAAGCATGATGACAACATCCGGCTTTAATGTGTGAGGATGCTATTTAGACATCTGTATGGGTGGTTTATCCCGATGGTAGAAGTAATTAGGCAATACAGGAATTGTGTATATAAACAGGTTAATGCATTACATTTACTTGTGGACTCTAGAAAGTACCATTTCTTGGGGTTTTTTTGTTTTTGTTTTTGTTTTTTTGCTAAGTAAGTACTCCCTAGTATAGTTTGGCATGGAAAATTTCTGGCTTACATAACGTTCCAGTCAGGATATAAAGTACCAGAAGGTATCTTTATAGGCCAAGCACACAGAAGTTTAAAAAAAATGAACTCTTGAGGTCAGGAATGTAACTCAGTTGGTAGAACGTTTGCCTAGCATACATGGAGGCCTGGGTTTGATTTCCAGTACTGTGTAGTGGCACATACCTGTAATCTCAGCACTGAGGAGATCTTGTCAGGAGGATCAGAAGTCCACGTTTATCATTGACTACATAGCAAGTGTAAGGATAGCCTAAATTACACATGACTCTGTCTCAAGACAAAACACCTCTTTCCCCCGAAAATGATGAGCTCTAAGAAAGTATCTCTAGCTCATAGAAAAATAGCTACCATATGCTAACTACTCAAAACATGTTTGTTAAATTAACAAATGTTCTGTAACACAATTCTCAAAGTATAGAGTGGAAGTAACTATGTTGTTGTTGTTGTTTTGAGACATGGTCTCCCTGTAGCCCTAGCTGGTCTGGAACTTATTATGTAGACCAGGCTGGTCTCAATCTCACAAAGATCTGTCTTCTTCTGCCTCCTGGGTGCTGGGATTAAAGGCATCTTCCACCTCTCCCAGCAACAAATTAATTTTATTTTATTTTATTTTTTATATATATTTTATTTTTATTGTTTTATTGATGCTTTGTGCATTTCATACATCATTTTCCAATTCAGTTCAGGCATATTTCCCTTTCCCTTCCCCCCTACCCCCACCACATCCCAGATCATGCTACAAGACATAGGCGTAGGAAAAGACTTCCTAAATCAGACAGCAGCTGCACAAGAAATAAGAGCGACAATTGACAAATGGGACCTCATTAAACTCAAAAGCTTCTGTACATCAAAAGAAACAATAAAGGAAGTGAAGAGAAAACCCACAGAGTGGGAAGGAACCTTCACTGCAGATACATCTGACAAAGCATTGATTTCCAGAATATATAAACTACTCAAAAAACAAAGAAAAAAGAAAACAAATGAATCACTCAAAAGATGGAGCAAAGATCTGAATAGAGACTTCACAAATTAATTTTAATACGATGGTATGCCCACATTGCAGCTTCTGAGGTGAAGAATAATTTTAATCTCAACCCTTGAGAGGAGAAGGCATGAGTTCAAGGCAAACTTGGCTATAAGATGCTATCTCCAGAATCAGAAAGCAAAGAGAAACAGACAACAACAACAACAACAACAACAACAACAAAAGAGAATATGACTTCTTAAGTTTTGGTAAAGTACCAAAGAGAAATATCTACAATTCCCTAAAAAATTTTCTCTCCTTTCCAAATATCTATTTATGTGAAACTGGCTCTTTCTTACATGCTGCATCTAAACCAATCTACTGGGATGGACTAAAAGAAGAAGATTTAATAATCCAATGTTCTGTGAAGCCAGATGTTATAAGATTAGGTTGTTGGGGTTTTTTTTGTTGTTTGTTTTTTAGTCTTTTTGAGACAGGGTCTCCCTGTAGACCCAGCTATCCTGGAACTCACTATATAGACCATGCTGGCCTAGAACTCAGAGATCTACCTTTGTCTGCCTACCAAGTGCTGGAACTAAAGGTTTGTGCCATTATGCCTGGAAAGATTAGTAAAACACTCACTCTCTCTCTCCTCACTAAGCTTTTCTTGTTTGAGGACTATAACAAAATATTGTAATTTTAATAAAACATGGTATTTATTCCAACATGTATTGAATTTATTATTTCAAATTAATTAGAAAGTGAATATTGTTATAGTTTCTGATAGTAAATGCCATGTGTATATATTTGGTGATTAGTACTATACATTTTATTCAAAATAAATGCATCTTAAAATTTATTCATTACTTTTTAAAATAAAGGATGAATATTTTCTTACTGTGCTGCAAAGCTGTCGCTTCACTGTATAAAAATAGCACCAGTCAGTGGTCAGTGCAGCATATTGTAAATTAAGAGAGTATTGTCCTGCATCTGACCATGTACCACACTTCCTGCTCTCAAGCATTTCCAGCATGAAGATCCTTAAGTCTTCTGACCTAAATCCAGGGATGGATATAAGTTACAATATTACATCAGACTTAGGAAAACAGACTGAAATACAGAATTCTTACAACCACTTTTGCCATAGATAATCTCACAAATTCTGGATAGCAGAGCTTAGCCTGTAGTGTAAATACCTAGTGTAAGGTATTATTAAAAAGGTTTACATTGTGTTTATCTGCAAGCTGAGGGGGATTTTCTTTGAGTAGCAGTGTTGAGAGTCCTTTCTTTTCATCGGTATTGTTAAAAGTTAAAGTCTTCTGTCCACCACCAATTCAAGACAACTATGCTGGAGCGAGTTAGTTTTGCACAGGCTTGATTGGAGCTCGGTGTTCACTCCTCAATGGATTTCACGTATTTCTCACATGCGTCTTCACTCTTTAGTTCATCCAACTCTGAGGGGTCGCTCAGTGTCATCTTGATCAGCCAACCATCTCCGTAATAGGATTTGTTGACGAGTCCTGGCTTACTCGCAAGTGCTTCGTTAACTTCAGTTCCCTCTCCTGATAAAGGAGAGTAGAGTTTCCTGGCAGCTTTCACACTTTCTTTCTTTTTTTTTAAACTTTTTAAATTTTATTTATTTCTGTATGTGTATGAATGTACTGTCTGCATGCAAGTCTGTGCACCCGTGTCGTGCAATGTCGCTGAGGTCAGAAGAGGGTGTCGGATTCCCCTGAAACTGGAGTTCTCCTGGAATTGGAGTTTCAGACGGTTCTCGGCCGCCATGTGGGTGCTGGGGATCGAACCCGGGTCCTCTGTAAGAGCGGTCGGCGCTCTTAACCGCTAGGCCATCTTTCCAGCCCCTCTTTCACACTTTCTAAAGCACCAAACTCATCCTCACCTCCATCAAATATGGAGGTGCTCACTTGTACCAGCACTCAGGAGCCAGAATCATCTTGAATTTGTAGCCAAAGTTGTATAGCAAGACTCTATCCCTGCTTTTTCAATTTTGTCCCAACCTCAGGAAGACTACAGTAAACAACATGTCCCAAAGCTTCCTGTGCGAAATTGCTGGTTCCCACTGTTCCGATACCGTTCTCTGTTGCTACCCATTCATGTCTCACTGAATTTACGCACTGCTGGGAGAGAGGGTCCGGTGCTCAGCGTGCGGACGGCTGGGTGTCCAGGCCCCTGATGGCTGGGAGTCCAGACCCCTGGCGGGCAGGGAGGGCAGGACACCAAGGCGGTGTGCAGGCTGCAGGCCTGGCCCGCACGCTCCTTGCTACACGCAGTGCCAGGATCGCAAGAGTTCTGAGGGTCGCCGCCTTGCGCCTCAGCCTATTCATTACTTTTTTATTCCTTTTTTTTTTTTAACCTGTAATAATTGATCATTATTCTTTAATATTGCTGTTAATGGTATACATACAAAATTAATCTCCAACTTTATATTGAAACATTCCATATAATGTTTATTTTGACATTTTAATTTTAAATCTTTGAAAAAATAAATATCTTGCTTACTTTATTTTCTTCAGGACCTGTCCAAATGGTCTAATTAGCAGACATCAGTATAGCTAACCCTCAAAAAGTATATTGAGAAATTAAATACCTCCTTCAACAAGGCAGGATTAAGCTGTTGATGTTTTATATCAGTAACTACTAAAAAGCAGAGTTCTTTTATATATTCTTTGCCCACAGAGATATATGGACAAAATCAATCAAATATATTTGGACTGAGATGTTACCCACAGAATACCACTCACATCCTGTCTTGGAAACAGGTTAGGAAAATATGTTTACTGAAGCTATAGGCACTTTCTGTTGAGGTTTGTATTTGCCCCATGATGAACTGTGTTTGTAGAATGTCACATTCTGGATCCACACATTCTTAGTTCTGTTTCTTGTCCTCCTTGCTTTTCTCCAGTATAAACAAAATGGCTGAGAAACATTTGGTTTATACTTTTTTATTCTTGCAGTGAATCTAGAATGATAGGTAGGCTAAGCTCACACTCTATCAACTGAGCTATACCTCCAGCCCTATTTCAATAATGTTTTCCATATCTAATTATTTTTCTCTTTAAACAGTTTTAGGCTGGGCATGGTGGGTCATACCTTTAATCCTAGCACTTGGGTGATAATGATAAGTAGCCTTTTGTGGATGGAAAGTCAGCCTGGTCTACTTAGTGTGTTCAAGATCAGTCAGGGCTAATGAGACCCTGTCTCAAAAGAATAAAATTTATGTTAGTGAAAGAAGTAATGAGTTTCATCATAACATCTTCACATGTATGTGCCATTATACTTTATTCTTGTTTGTTCAATTCTTCCACTTCTTCCTGTTCCCAAGCCTCCAGCTCATTCACCTTTCTTACCCATTAGTCCCCATTTCTGAATTCCTATTACGTATATTACCTTCTCTGGTTTTTGCCTTCCTGGGACTAGTGAGTTACAAAGAAAAGGAGGACATAAAAATGGAAGGGTGACACATCCTCTTTTTTCTTTGTAAGCCACGGAGTCCAGTGCGCGCTGCCTGCTGGAGTGTTGACTGATCTTACTGGCTTCCTCTTGTGCCGGTCTTGTGCAGATTACCATAGCTGCAGTGAATTCATGAGTACACGGCCATGTCATGTCTGGAAGCCAGCATTTCCCAGTATTGTTCTAGTTTGATTTCACTATTGCTGTAATAAAACACTGACTAAAAGTAACTTGGAGGAAAGGTTTTATTTCAGCATATGAGGTGCAGTTCACTGAGGGAAACCAAGGCAAGAACCTGGAGGCAGGAACTGAAGCTGAGACCACAGAGGAATGTTGCTTACTGGGTTGCTTCCCCTGGCTTGCCCAGCTACATTTTTTTTATAGCCCAGACCTACCTGCCTAGGGATGGCACTGCCCACAGTGGAGTGGACTTTCCTACATCAACAAGCAATCAAGAAAATGCCCACAAACATGCCCATAGGCAATCTGAGAGAAGAAATTCCTCAGCTGAGGGCCCCTCTTCCCACATGTCTCCAGATTGTGTCAAGTTGAGAAAAACTAACCAGCACAGAAGTCTTTCTACCCTCTTCTTCCACAGTGTTCTTTGAGCCCTGAAGGGATTGATATAGACATAGGCTAAGATCACATTCTACCAACTGGACTATACCTCCAGCCCTATTTCAGTAATCTTTTCCATATCTTATTTTCTCATTAAACAGTTTTAGACTGGGCATGGTGGGTCATACCTTTAATCCTAGCACTTGGGTGATAATGATAAGTAGCTCTTTATGGACTGAAAGTCAGCCTGGTCTACACAGGTTCATGTACCACTGAAAGTCAATTCTTTTCAGCACATTAAGCAGTTACACCTATGATTGCATTTCTGGACAAGGTTCCACTAGATACTCTAAGCTGACCTGAAATGCAGAATCCTCTTGCCTCTCCTTCAACAGTGCTGAGATTACAGGCATGCATCACTAAGCCTTGCCTAACTAGAGCTTCTCAAAAGCAGCAGAGAAAAAAAAAAGAAAAGAAAACATGCCCCCCCAAAACTAAGTTATTTGTGATTGCTGGAACCATGTTTGATTTTTGTTTATATAAAAGTAATTGTAAAGAGGTAAGGGGAGTACTGTCCTGTTGGGTTGTTTCTAAGAGTACTTATAAAGTGTGCCAATTAATGGTAAAAAAAAAATAGCTGTAAATTTGGTCCTGGCACACATTCCATCTTTGGTTATGTGAATGTCTAACAATATAACACAGCCAGGTATATACCAATCACAGCATCTGGAGACAGAGGATGATCTAAGTATTGGCCCAATCTGGGCTTCACAGTGAGACCTTGTGTCAGAAACAGCAATCAAACAACAAATTGAATACAGAATGAAGTAATCAGTATTGTATTAGTTACATAAGAAGGCACACACACACACACACACACACACACACACAAACATGAATGCAGAAAACATTAAAGAGCCATCTCTAATGAAGGTTGAAAGGCATCAATCTAAAAATGAAATTCAATGGAAAAAGTGAATTTTGAAGTTGAATGTAAAACCAGACCAACAACATTTTCAGAAGCATTATTAAGAGAAGAGGAAGGCAGAGGCAGGAGGATCTTTGTGAGTTCAAGGTCAGCCTGGTCTACAGAGTGAGTTCCAGAACAGCTGGGGTTACAGGGAGACCCTGTGTCAAAAAGACAAAAAAAAAAAAAAAAAAAAAAAAGAACTGGGTCCTAGCTATGGGGGCTGGAGAGATGGCCTAAGCGGTTAAGATCACCTACTGCTCTTGCAGAGTACCCCCGGGTTTGATAATCCATCACCCACATATCGGGCTGAGAACACTGTTCTTTAACAAATCCAGTTCTAGGGGATCCGAGACCCTCATTCTGACCTCTGCAGCATTGGCAGACACAGTGCGACAAACCTACATGCAGACAGTAACATTCATACACATAAGAAAAAAAAAAAAGGCCGGGTGTGGTAGCGCACACCTTTAATCCTAGCACTTGGGAGGCAGAGGCAGGAGGATCTTTGTGAGTTCAAGGCCAGCCTGGTCTACAGAGTGAGTTCCAGGACAGCTGGGGCTACAGGGAGACCCTGTCTCAAAAAGACCACCACCACCACCACCACCACCACCAACAACAACAACAACAACAAAACAGAAGAGAAAACACATCTGGAAGTATTTGATCAGCAATTCCCAACAGAACATGATCATGAATTTAAAGTATCTCTTGAATAGTCAGATGCTAATCCAATCAATCTTTCTCCCTCTCGTGGTCACCTTCCTAACTTTTGGTTATTAACCTCTCTTCACTTCCACATAGATATGTGGAGAGATGGATCAGCAGTTAAGAGCCCTGGATGCTCTTGGAGAGGCCCTGGGTTCAATCCTCAGCATCACACAGTGTCCAACAACCTCAGTTCCAAGGGAACTTGGTGCCTTCTGATCCTCATGGAGATCGCACAACAAGGGTGCACTTACATACATGGAATCAATAAACTCTTATACCTAAAATTAAAAAGAGATTTAAAAAATTGCCAGGATAAATAAAATATCTTTTGAGAAACTAGAAGCTAAAAAAAGAAAAGAAACTAGAAGCTAAGATCCATATATGAGAGAGAACATGTAATGTTTGTTTTTCTGAGCCTAGATTAACTCACTTAATATAATATCTTATAGTTCCATCTATTTCCTTGAAAATTTGCATAATTTCATTTCATGACCAAATAAAATTCCATTGTGCAATAGGATATAGAGCCTCTTGGGTAAATGCCCAGGAGTGCTATAGATCTTGTGGATGTTTTATTTTTAGCTTGATAAAACTGCCCACTGATTTAAACAGTGGCTATATCACTCACACTCTGTTTTTTTGTCCATACCTTCTTCAGCTTTTGTTGTCATTGGTTTTTCTTAATGAAAGCCATTTTGACAGGGGTGAAATGGAATCTCAGAGTATTTTTCATTTGAATTTTCCCAGTGGTTAAGGATATTGAACACATTACAAAATATTCATAGCCATTTGTGTTTCCTTTTTTAAGATATCTGTGTTCAGCTCCTCAGACCATTTTTTTTAAATTAGAGACAACTTAATATTTATTTTCTTAGATTTTTGAAAGCACAATCAAGCTAAAAAGAAATCTGCTGAAATAATTACACAAACCCCTCTTTCCTAATCAGTCTGTTATTTCTATGTTTTAAATATATATTTTAATTGAATTATTGTGTATTTCATATAGAACATCTCAATCAACCTTAATCATCTTGATACCCCCTTCCTCACTGGCACTGTCCCACAGCCCCCCCCCGAAATATACTCTGTAATTTGTGTTAAGTCCTATTGTATCAAGTTAGTGCCCCCAGACATTCCTCAGTGCAAGTTCATCCACTGAGTTCTAGTCACCCTAGCTAGAGACTCTGGCTTTTGAAATATAAGTTCTTCCTCACCCAATAATAATCAGCTACCAATATTTCTTCAGCTAAGATTGGGGTCTGCTGTCTATTTCCTTACTTTCATGCTGGGTTTTGGCTGCATGAGTTTGCAGAGGTCTTGTGCATGGTGATACTACTGCTGCAGATTCTTTTGAGCAGAGTCCCAAGACATTGTAGGACTCTATTTCCACGTATCTCCTCCCCGCCTCTTACAATCTTTGTACCCCTTCTTCAGCAATGATCTCTGAGCCCTGGGTTAGTGAAGTTTAATATAGGAGTCCTGTCCAAGGACCAATACTCTGCAGACTCCAAATCTCCATGCTTTGGCCATTTGTGACCTTTTGTGTTCCTGGCACTCAGTTGCATGAGGGAGCTTCATTAGTAAGAGTTGAGAAATTCATTAGTGTCCTCTTTACCCCTGGTTCTATGTTGTGTGAACTTTAGGTGTAGAGGTTTCATTGTAAATGTGCTGTTTAGGCTTGGCAATTCACAGACAATGTCTATGTGATACTCTGTTAATAATCATCTGGTTCAAAAGAATCGTCTTTGATGGATGGTGACAGGGATACTTGACCGTAAATATAAGGATACATATTTTGCACTAAGTAAGAAGTTACACTAGCCTAGGGATGTGACAGCCTTGGGGATTTTTCTAAGATATGACGTCTCCATCCATTTTTATTTGGCCATTTTACAGTCCCACACATGAGTTTCCTCCCACTGAGTGTGCCACTACTGTACCAATGTCATATGCTGTGCTGGTAATGTGGTTATTTGGTTTTGAGTCTCTTGTTGGGCCATCCATTGATGCTTTCCCTTAGCATCTTGCATAGCACTTCCCAAAGCTATGAGAGCTAGCATTCACCAGAAATGGTTTCCGGGCCAGTTACTATTCAATTGTCCCAAATCCAGTCTCTGAAGTATGTTCTGTCGTCAGCATAGAGTCTTACCTTCAAGGTCTTGGAGGCACTCAAGGGCTGTGGCAATAGCTTGTGTGATTTGGGGAGTCTCTTGGCCAACAATTCCAAGGAAGGTTTCTTCTGTCTGGCACTGTTTCTTGTTATGTAGCTTTCAGCTGTGCAAATGGACTTCTGTAGAGATTTTGTGTGTAATTTGTCATGAGGTTGTAAGACTAATATGATTCTCTCTGTTTTTTTTTTTTTACACTAGCTAGGTATTATTTATCTCTTCTCTCTGTGTCTATCCCTCCCTCCATGCCTTCCCCATTTAAAATGTCCCCATTTCCCCCATGTCCCCCTTGATAACACCAGTCTCCTATGGTCCCATCCCTCCTGAGCTCCTTCTCTCCCTTTATCCCCAAAGTCCCAAGTATAACCCTTCCTCCTCCTCCAACTTAAATACCCCCATTGTGTCCGTCTCTCCCTTAGTAACATCTGTCTCCTACTTTTCTCTCTCAGGTTCGTTCTTTCCCTTTACCTCCTTGGTTTCTTTCCAAGTTTCCTGGGTCCTAGAATTGCATCAGGGCACACACTCACATATGAGGATTTGGTGCCAGGATCCGCAAATGAGGGAGAACATACTTCCTTTATTTTTCTGAGTCTGTGCCACTTCATATAGCATAACGTTTCTAGTTCCAACAATTTAACTGCAAATTTCATGTTTCATCTCTTTTTTTTTATATATTTCCCCTTTAATCATGAATTTTATTGATTTGGAGTTGCTCTTTCTTTCTTTTGGTTAACTGGGTGTGCTGGATAGCTTTAGTGTCAACTTGACACACCTGGGTTGAGGGAGCCTCAACTGGGGAATTGGCTCTATTGGACTGGCCTGTGGCCATGTCTGTGGAGTATTGTCTTGATTGTTGAGCAATGTGGGAGGGCCCAGCTACTATGGGTGGTGCCACCCTGGTCAGGTTGTTGTGTACTGTATAAGAGGTCAGGCTGGGCATGGGCCAGGGGAGCAAGCCAGTGAACAGTATTCCTCCATGGCCTGTGCTTCAGCACCTGCCTCCAGGTTCCTGCCCTGAGTTCTTGCTTTGGGCTCCCTAAGTGATGAACTGTGACCCTGGAGATGTAAGCAGAATAAACCCTTTCCTCCCCAAGTTGGTGTTGATCAGAGTGTTTTGTCACAGCAATAGAAGACAAACCAGAACACTGGGCTAGAGGTCTGTGTATCTTGTATATTCTCTCAAAGAACCAACTTTTGGATTCATTGATTTTTTTTGTATTGTTTTCTTTGTTTCTCTTTCTTGATTTCTGCTCTGATTTTTGTTATTTCTTCCTGTCGTGCTTAGGGTTCATTTGTTGTTGTCTCTCAAGTGTTTTTTAGCTGAAGTGTTAGATTGTTCACTTGTGCTTCTACTGTTTTTCTTTTTTTAGGTGACAAAAGACATTTATTAATGTCGTTTTTATTATTTTTAAGGGATTCACAATATAAGAGGACAGTTGTTTTCAGATCACATTGACATTTCTCAGTTTGCCGTACAATTGTGTAATTGGTGCTAGCATCCACAGATGAGGGATACCATTCATCGTTTGTTTTTCTGGGACTGTGTTACTTCACTCAGCATGATGTCTACCACCTCAAGCCATTTTCCTGCAAAGCTCATGATGTCATCTTTCTTTACTCCTGCATAGAAGTCCATTGGGTAGATGTACCACATTTTCCATATCCACTCGTCAGTTGAGGGGCATTTGGGTTGGTTCCAGCTCCTTGCTATTGTGAAGAGAGCTGAAATAAACATGGCCGTGAATGTGTATCTGTGATGGGGTGGGTCTTGGGGGTACATGCCTAGGAGTGGTATGGCTGGGTCAGGTGGCAAGTTCATTCCACGTCTTCCAAGGGTTCTCCACACTGCTTTCCATAGTGGCTGTACAAGTTTACATTCCCACCAGCAGTGGATGAGTGTTCCCCTTTCCCCACAACCTCTCCAGCACTTGGTATCATTTGTTTTCCTTATCCTAGCCAGTCTTATTGGAGTGAGATGATATCTTAAAGTAGTTTTGATTTGCATTTCATTAATGATTAGTGATGTTGAACACTTTTTAAGATGTTTCTCAGCCATCTCTAATTCCTCACTTGTGAAGTCTCTGTTCAGCTCTTTGCTCCATCTTTTGAGTGATTCATTTGTTTTCTTTCTTCTTTGTTTTTCGAGTAGTTTGTATACTCTGGAAATCAATGCTTTGTCAGATGTATCTTCAGTGAAGGTTTCCTCCCACTCTGTGGATTTTCTCTTCACTTCCTTGATTGTTTCTCTTGATGTACAGAAGCTTTTGAGTTTAATGAGGTCCCATTTGTCAATTGCCAACCTTAATTCTTGTGCAGCTGCTGTCTGATTTAGGAAGTCTTTTCCTAAGCCTATGTCTTATAATCTGCTGCCAACTTTTTCTTCTATCGCCTTCAGAGTTTGGGGTTTCACATTGAGGTCTTTGATCCACCTGGAGTTGACTTTTGTACAGGGCAAGAGGTAGAGGTTTAATTTCATTCTTCTACAAGTGGTGATCCAGTTTTGCCTACAACACTTGCTGAAGATGCTGCCTTTCCTCCATTGTGTCTTCTTGGTCCCCTTGTCAAATATGAGATGGCTGAAATTGTATATGCTCAAGGTTGGATCTTCAGTTTTATTCTGTTGGTCAACAGGTCTGTTTTTGTGCCAGTACCAAGCTGTTTTTATGACTATAGCCCTGTAGTATAGTTTGAAGTCTGGTATAGAGATCCCCCCATGCATTGCTCTTTTCACTCAGGGTTTTTTTGGCTGTTCAGGGTCTTTTGTTTTTCCAAATGAAATTAAGGACTTTTATTTCCAAGCCTGTGAAGAAACTCTTGGGGATTTTAATTGGGATTGCATTAAATCTATACAAGAGTTTGGGTAGGATGGACATTTTTGGTATATTTATTTTCCCAATCCATGAGCATGGGAGGTTTTTCCATCTTCTGATGTCTTCTTCAATTTCCTTCTTCAAGGGTTTAAATTTTTTTGTAGAGATCTTTGGTGTCTTTTGTTAAGTCTGTTCCTAGGTATTTTACTGTTTTTGAGGCTATCGTGAGTGGGAAGGTCTCCTTGAATTCCTTCTTCAGTTGCTTGTTGTTAGTGTAAATAAAGGCTACTGATTTTTCTAGGTTAATTTTGTATCCTGCCACTTTACTGAAGCTCTTAATCATTTCTAGGAGTTTTCTGGTGGAGTTTCTAGCATCCTGTAAGTAAACAATCATATCATCAGCAAAAAGGGATAGCTTGACTTCCTCTTTTCCAATTAGTACTCCTTTAATTTCCTTTTCTTGCCTTATTGCCCTAGCCAGTGTTTCAAGCACTATATTGAAGAGGAGTGTTGAGAGGGGACAGCCTTGCTGAATTCCTACCTTTAAAGGGAATGCTTCTGTCATTTCCCCATTTAAGATGATATCGGCTGTGGGTTTCCTGTATATGGCTTTGATTACATTGAGGAATGATCCCTCCAATCCAATTCCCTCGAGGACTTTAAGCATGAAGGGATGCTGGATTTTGTCAAAGACTTTTCCCAAGTCAATTGAGATGATGGTGTGGTTTTTGTCTTTCAGTCCATTTATGTGCTTGATGATATTTATTGATTTTCTTATGTTGAACCATCTCTGCATCTCTGGTATGAATCCAACTTGATCATGATGGATGATCTTCTTGATGTGGGTCTGTATGTGGTTTGCAAGTATTTTGTTGAGAATATTTGCATCTGTGTTCATTAATGAGATGCATCTATAGTTCTCCTTTTTGGTTATATCTTTGCCTGGTTTTGGTATTAGAGCGATGCTGGCTTCATAGAGGTAATTTGGGAGAATTCCCTCTGTTTGTATCCTTCTAAATAATTTGAGTAAAATGGTTGTAAGTCTTTTTGAAATGTTTTATAGAATTCTGCCATGAAACCATCTGGGCCTGGGCTTTTTTAGTTGGGAGATTTCTTATTACATCTTCAATTTCTTCATATATTATGGGTCTGTTTAAGCTGTCTATCTTTTCTTGGTTGAGCTTTGGTGATTCCCAGGATTTCAGATATTCATCCATTTCTCCTAAGTTTTCAAACTTAGTAGAGTATAGGTTTTTGAAGTATTCCCATATGATTGTCTGGATCTTTTCATTGTCTGTTGTGATATTTCACCTTTCATCATGGATTGTTTTCATTTGGAGTTGTTCCTTCTTTCTTTTGGTTAACTGGGTTAGAGGTCTGTCTATCTTGTTTATTCTCTCAAAGAACCAACTTTTGGATTCATTGATTTTTTTGTATTTTTCCTTTGATTCTATTTCATTGATTTCTGCTCTGATTTTTGTTATTTCTGCCTGTCTGTTGTGTTTATGGTTCATTTGTTGTTGTCTCTCAAGTGTTTTTAGCTTGCAGTGTTAGATCATTCACTTGTTATCTTTCTGTTTTTCTAATGTAGGCACCCAGGGCTATAAACTTACCTCTTAGGACTGCTTTTAAAGTGTCCCATAGGTTTTCTTGTGGTGTATTATTATTGTCATTCAGTTCCAGGAATGCTTTTATTTCTTTCTTTATCTCTTCCTTGACTCATTCATTATTCAGGAATGTGTTGTTTAGTCTCCAGGTGTTCTTGTAGATAGTAGAGCTTATCCTGGTGTTGATAATGAGCTTTATTGAACTGTGGTCTGATAGAATGCATGAAATTATTTCAATCTTTTGTATTTGTGGAGGTTTCTTCTGTGTCTCAGTATGTGGTCGATCTTGGAGAATGTTCCATGGAGTACTGAGTAGAAAGTGTATTCTCTGGTATTAGGGTGGAATATTCGGTAGATATCTGTGAAGTCCATTTGGTGTATCATATCATTCAGTTCAGATGTCTCTCTATTTTTTGTCCAGTTGGGTTTAGTGGGGTATTGAAGTCCCCTACTATGAGTGTACTGGGGTTAATCTGTGCCTTGAGGTCCTGGAGAATTGTCTTTATAAAGTTTGGTGCACCAGAGTTTGGTGCATATATATTCATGATTGTGAAATATTCATGGTCAATCGTTCCTTTGATAAAAATGTAATGGCCTTCTTTGTCTCTTATGATTTCTTTTACTTTGAAGTCTATTTTGTCTGATATTAAAATAGCAAGACCTGTTTTCTTTTTGGTACCATTTGCTTGGAATATTTTTTTCCATCCTTCCACTTTTTTTAAAATTTAATTTTATTTATTTATGTGTATGAATGTACTGTTTCGCATGTAGGTCTGTGCACCCATGTCGTGCAATGCCGCGGAGGTCAGAAGAGGGTCTCGGAATCTCTTGGAACTGGAGTTCTCCTGGAATTGGAGTTACAGACGGTTCTCAGCTGCCATGTGGGTGCTAGGGATTGAACCCAGGTCCTCTGCAAGAGCGGTCAGCACTCTTAACCGCTAGGCCATCTCTCCAGCCCCCCATCCTTTCACTTTAAGGTGGTGCCTATCCTTGAAGGTAAGATGCATTTCTTGTAGACAGCATATAGATTGGTTCTGTTTCCTAATCCAATCTCTCAGTCTATGTCTTTTGATTGGGGAATTTAGCTCATTAATATTTAAGGTTATAACTGAAAGATGTGTGTTGCTTCCTTTCACCTTATTATGCATTTGCATTTTTGGTCTAGGTTTCTACTTCTGCAGTTATGCTTTTATTAATTTCTCTATCTTGGTGCCTGAGGATAGTTGCTCCTCTCTTCTGTCCTTTGAATTGCTTCAAGTATTCTCTGAAGGGATGGTTTTCCGGACATGTATTCTTTCAGCTTATTTTTGTCATGGAAGGTTTTTCTCTCTCCTTCAACTATAATCGACATTTTTGCTGGGTATAGTAACCTGGGTTGGCATCTATTGTCCTTTAACACTGGGAATGCTGCTCCACATTCTTCTTGCTTTCATAGTTTGCACTGAGAAGTCAGTTGTATTTCTCATATGTTTCCCCCTATATGTAACTTGTTGTTTTTCTCTGTGGCTTTGAGATTTTGTCTTTGTTTTCAGCATCTAGCATTTTATTTTATTTTATTATTTATTTATTTATTTATTTATTTTATTATTATTTATTTTTTGTATGTGTATGAATGTATTGTTTGCATGCAGGTCTGTGCACCCGTGTCGTGCAATGCTGCGGAGGTCAGAAGAGGGTCTCAGATTCCCCTGGAACTGGAGTTCTCCTGGAATTGGAGTTACAGACGGTTCTTAGCCGCCATGTGGGTGCTGGGGATCGAACCCGGGTCCTCTGCAAGAGCGTCGGTGCTCTTAACTGCTAGGCTATCTCTCCAGCCACAGAATCTAGCATTTTAACTATGATATGGTGTGGGGAATTTCTTTTCTGATCTTGTCTGTTTGGAGTCCTACGTGCTTCTTGTATTTGTATTGGTTTGTCTTTTTTTTGTTTGGGGAAATTTTCATCTATTATTCTGTTGAAGATCTGATCAATACCATTCTCTTGGGATTCTTCTCCTTCCTCTATTCCTATGATGCAGAGGTTTGATCTTTTTATAGTGTCCCACAATTCCTGGTTGTTCCACTTTTTTGTATTTTTAAATTTTTCATAATCTTTACTTGAGGTTTTTAGTTGTTCTGTATTATCTTCCAGGTCTGATATTCTTTGTTCTGCTTCCTCCATTCAACTTCTCAGGCTTTTTCCATTCCTTTCCTCTTGATTGGATGAGTGTTTTATTTCCTTTTTCATTTCATCTTGTGATTTCTTTAGTATTTCCACTTCCTTTTGGAGCTTCTCAATCTCTTCCTGTAGCTCTTTGCTTCACTGGTTGGTTTCCTTTTCTTTTTCAACATGGGATCTTTTCAATGTTTCCTTCCACTTCCTTCCAGAGTTTGTCATTCTCTCTCTCTAAATCCTTCTTGAGTTTTTCATTCCTTCTCCTTAGTTCTCTGACTTGTTCTTTATATTCTTTGATTTCTTTGAATATGTCCACAATTGTTCCTCTAAGATCTGTGTCTTGGGCCATCTCCAGGGGGATCCCACTGTAAGAATTGCCCACAGAGTTGTTAGAGCTTGGTGTGGAATTATCCTGCACCCTTCCCATGTTGTCCCTTCTTCATGTCCCTGGCATATGGGTTTCTCTTTGCCTGTATTCTAATGTGCATCCCAAATGCCCCTTCACTGTGTTGAAGGCTTGCTTTGCTTGCCTCCTTTAGAAGTCTTCATTGTTTGATTTGTTTTTCTCCTTGCTTATGGAGTGTTGACTTGTCTACATTTTAGGCTTTCTATTGGAAGTCCAACTCACTCTTCCCTTTCTGTTCTGAAGGTTCTCCAACGAATCCACTTGGACAATCTCTCGGCAATTCCAGTTGGTGAGGGGATTGAGGGGGGTTATGCTTTTTTTAGCCCGTGCCCTAGTACTCTGTGCTTCAGGTACAGAGTACCTGATCCTGCGAAATCCCCGATCTAAGCTCTGTGCATTCCTATTCTTTAATATATATTTGAGACAGGGCCTTGGTATGTAGCTCTGGCTGCCCCAGAACTATATTTATCAGGCTAGCCTCAAACTCATAGAGATTTACCTGCCTCTACCTCTCAAGCTCTGGGATTAAAGGTATTTACCACCACACCTGTCTATATTATGTATTATTTTGTGTGTGTATGTGGGCAGGCACTTCATGTGTGTGCATACTAATGTACATGTATGCATTATGTACACATGAGTGAGTGCTGTCCCTCCAGAGCTGTCTCATCTTATTTTGTAGTTTGATGATTTAGATCTGCTCTGCTTTCCTCACTGCCCCCCACCCAATTTAATGAACTCTCTTATCTATATAATATGGCCTGTAGAGTATGAGTTGTGTTCCCCAATGCCTTTCAATGTGGATCCATTCGCTGGGCACACCAAGAGTTCCAACTCTATATGACATTGTCTTCCCTCTCCCAGCACCCATCGTTTGTCAAAAGTTCTTTAGGTTGGATTTGGATTCCTTGTCCACTTCTCCATGTCTATGCTGAGATTTTGTCTGGTTTGAGCTTCATAGGACATGCACATGCTGTCACCACTGCTGTGAGGTCTTATGACTAACTGGCAAGCTATCTAGAATACTCTGTTTCCTGTGGTCATCCAACTCTTCTGGCTTTTAAAATCTTTCTGCCTCCTCTTCTGCAATGATCCTGGACCGTTTTGGTGCAGAAGTTTGAAATAGCTGTCCTATTCCGGGATAAGTTCTCTGCAACCTCTTGTTCCTGGCACATTGTCTAATTGTGGGTCTCTGTGTTAATCATTCTATGCTGTATAAGGAAACTTCTCTGTGATAGTTGAGAGATGCATTCATCTTAAGTGTAGAGGTTGCATTGAAGATGTGTCACTTAGAGTTAAGCATCTCACAGACATTTATTCTCTTCATTTGACCAGTTCTGGAATTCCGTAATCATCTCCATCTGTTGTTAAAAAAAAAGCAGCTTATTTGATGAGAACTGCTCTGGTTTTCTTCTAATTTCTATGATAAAAACACTGACCAAAACCAGGTTGGGGAGGAAGGTTTATTTTATCTGACATCTTTCAGGTCACTGTTCATCACTGAGGGAAGCCAGGGTAAGAGCTCAGGGCTAGAACCTGGGGGGAGGAGATGAAGCACAGACCATGGAGGAACACAGCTTACTGCCTTGTTCCCCTGGACTGTGTTCAGCCTGCTTTCTTATCCAACATAGAACCACCTGAACAAGGGTGGCACTGCCTAGAGTGGTCTGGGCCCTCCCACATCATTCAAAAATCAAGAAGATGCTCCAAAGACATGGCCACAGGCCAGTACAATGGAGGAAATTCCTCAGCTGAGGTTCCCTCTAGCCAGGTGTATCAAGTTGACAGCTAAAGCTCTCCAGCACAAGGGGTGAAAGATATACTTGTCTTTAAAGATTAGGATGTATATTTAGAATAAAGAAATTACATTGGTTTAAGGATGTGACAAAAGTAGGTTTTTCTCTAGGATCTATGACCTCTCCAGCTACATGTATTTGGGTATTTTTACAGAACCACACATGAGTTCCTGGCTATTGAGCAAACCTTAGTTCTAACAAGACAGCTGCTGATTATCCCTAAGAAAAAAGTGGCTCTACTGCACCAACAGGGAGAGTAATTGTTCATTAGGCCTCACTGCTGGGTAGGACCATTGATTGGTTTTTCTACTTTGGCAGCTTATATAGTTCTGATACCATGAGGGTTAGTCTTCAGGGGGGAGGCTTCCTGATCAGTTCCAGCCTGATTGCTCCAAGTCCTGTGTCCAAAGTATGGCCTGCCAAACTGTGGCAATAGAGTCTGGGTGGCAATAGCCTGTGCTATTTTGGGAGTCTCTTGAACTATCCTGACCAACCACTGAAAGGGAGGTTTTTGTTATATAGTTTTCAGTTATACACATGTACTCAAATACTTATTGTATGTGTTCCAACAACACACTGTTTATACATAGGAGAGATGGATAGTCGGAATTTTATATTCTGTAATACGTGTTTAAGATAGGGTCTCACATGTAACTCTGCTTGCTGTGGAACTCTATATAGACTAGGTTGGCCTCAAACTCATAGAGATTCACCTGCCTCTACCTCCCAAGTGCTGAAATTAAAGGTGTACACTTCCACGCCTGTCTGTATTCTGTATTATTTTGTGTGTGTGCAGTGCGAGTTAAAGCACTGACAATCACAGTTAACAGAGAATATCACAGCAGGTAAGCAAAAAAGTAAATCTTATGAGGCGCCAGAAATAGGAAAAATTTTAGCTTCCCAATTTTACGTTCATTTATGTATCTATTTATTAAATTATTTTTTGTGTGTGCATGCACATGTGCATGTGGAGGTCAGAGAACAATGTTCAGAGTCAGTTCTTTCTTTCTACAATATGGGTCCTGGGGATCGAACTCATAACATTTGGCGGCAATCACTTTTACCTGCTGAGCCTTCCATTGGCCCCATATTCCCAAACTTGATCTTATCTGGTCCCAGCTTCTTTTTCTCATGCAGTCCCTGCTTGCAAGGGAACAATATAAAGTCTACCTAGATGTAGATTTATGATTCATGTAGTAAAGAAAAGCAGCTATCAAAAGAATATTTTTTCATTTACTCAAAAACATTTTCCAGTATGTCATATGTTGTATATATTTAGTGCTAGGAATACATAGAAAAAATAGTCTCTGGGCTGGATAGATGGCTCAGTGGTTAAGAGTACTCTTGCAGAAGACCTGGGTTCAAATCCCAGCACCCACATGGCAGCTAACAACCATCTATAATTCAGTTCCATAGGATCTGATGCCCTCTTCAGTCTTCTGTGGTCACTGTATAAGACAAGTACACTTACACACATGCAGCCAATACACTTATATACATAAAAATAAAAATAAATACACAGTCATTTTGAGACAAGGTCTTCTATGTAGACCAGGCTGGCATTGCACTCACTGAGATTAAATGTGTATAAACCACACCCATCTTTAAAAACAAATAATTTTCCTTTAGTCTTTTTGAGACAAGGTCTCCTTGTAGTCCGGGCTGGCCTGGAACTTGCTACATAGACCAGGCTGTCCTTGAACTCACAGAAATCCACCTGGCTTTGGCTCCCAAGTGCTGAGTTTAAAGGCATGCAACACCACGCTGGCATAAAAATAAATAAATTTTTAAAAAATTAAAAAAAATACACTCCCTGCTCTGAATAGGCTCACGGTAACACAGACAAAAACTGAAAGGCCATACTACAATATAGCAAAGGTTTAGGCCATAGGCTCTTTTCTGGTACAGCATCTTTTGGTGCAATAATTTCTTCTTTGTTCTCAGTTTTTGACTTAAAGGACACCAGCTCCATCCACTTCACAGCATCCACAAGGGACATGCATTCTAAGCCTCATCAATTAGGTCATCCAATTGTCCAAAGTGATTGTTTAATAGTGCAGGTGTATGAATATAGTGCCCAATGAGAAGCTATTATAGAACTTTGGGTGGAATTTTCAAGAAAGTGCCTGTTAGCCCTGTGTACCACCATGTGGTGGCTAACCATCTCAGTATAAAGATGATGGAGAAAAACTCACACATACAACAACAACAACAACAACAACAAGATAAAGATGGAGAGCCGGGCATGGTAGTGCATGCCTTTAATCCCAGTGCTTAGGGGGCAGAAGCAAGCAGATCTCTGGGAGTTCAAGGCCAGCCTGGTGTACATTGCAAGTTTCAGGCTAGCTGAGGCTATAGGGAGACCCTGTGTCAAAAAGACCAAAAGAAAAAAAAAAGAGATAAAGATAGAGGAAATACTGGATTACTTACTAAATCTAGAGTTTAAAATCCATTTCCCAGATTTTCTACCAGTTTTGACCTGGTAGATCTGCCACTAGTAGTAGCTCCCTTAATTCTCCTTATTCTTTCATTTTAATTGAATTTTTGTGTCTTTCATACAGAACATCTCAGTCTTAGTCCCTTTCATGCCCCCTTCCCCGCTGGCTTTCTTCCATAGCTCCCCTCCACTCTGCCACACTGGAATTCATATACTCCTTATTTTTTAAATACAGCTTGGGTTGAGCCATATTATAAAAATAAAAGTGTCCCCAGACACTTACCTATTGAATTCCTGGTTAATGAGGTCAGAAAGTTTCATATGAAGCAAATTATTTTTCTTTTTTGCAAATTATTTATTTATTTATTGCTTCTTAAATATTTTTATTGAAATTTTGTGCATTTCTCAGTCCAATTTAGAGTCATTCCACTTTCCATGCCCCCACCCCACCCGAATTCATACACTCAATGAAACATGTCTTACATCTTTTTCTCAGGCTTTTAAAAATTTTTCTATGCAATGGTTTATTATTTTGGGCAGAAGTTTACTGTTTCAGTCAGTTCTTTGACACAGTCCTTTTGTTGTTGTTGCTCCCTCCGATTTGTATTGTTCCAAAATATGCCTGTATGTACATCACAAATATACCAAAATTATGACATCTAAAAATAAACTGTATGTTAATTCCAAAACATGTATAAGAATTCACATTTTCCCCTTTAATTTTAGATTACTCTAAACGATGCACACATATCCTCCACCTATATACCAAAATTACAAAGTCTGAAAATAAGCAGTAGGTTAATTCTAGAATCCGTTAAGGGAGTCACCTTATAACAGCTCAGGTGCTTTAAGATAAAAAGAAATATATCATTAACTTTGTTCAGTTTGCCTTACAACTAGGGACTTGGTGCTGGCATCTACAAATTAGGGATACAATTTGTCATTTATTTTTCTGGGACTGTGTTATTTCACTTAGCCTAATGGCTTCTAGTTCCATCCATTTGCCTGCAAAGCTCATGATGCCATCTTTCTTTTTTTTTTTTTTTTTTTTTTTTTTTTTAAGACAGGGTCTCCCTGTAGCCCCAGCTGTCTTGGAACTCACTCTGTAGACCAGGCTAGCCTTGAAGTCACAAAGATCTGCCTGTCTCTGCCTCCCAAGTGCTAGGATTAAAGGCGTGTGCCACCACGCCCGGCTTCTTTACTGCTGCATAGAACTCCATTGTGTAGATGTACCACATATTCTTTATCCACTCATCAGTTGAGGGACACTTAGGTTGGTTCCAATTCTTTGCTATTGTGAAGAGAGCTGCAATAAACATAGATGTGCATGTATGTTGGCAGTAGGATGAGTCTTGTGGGTATATACCTAGGAGTGGTATGACTAGGTCAGGCTCACAATTGACAAATGAGACCTTATTAAACTCAAGAGCTTCTGTACAGTGAAAGAAACAATCAAAGAAGTGAAGAGAAAACCCACAGAGTTGGAGGAAAGCTTTACCAGTGATAGATCTGATAGAGCATTAAGATCCAGAATCTATAAACTACTCAAAAACAAAGCAGAGAGAAAACAAATGATCCACTCAAAAGATGGAGTAAAGAGCTAAACAGAAACTTCACAAATGAAGAAGTAAAGATGGCTGAGAAACATCTTAAAAAGTTTTCAACGTCACTAATAATTAAGGAAATGCAAATTAAAACCACCTTAAGATTTCATCTTACTCTGGTAAGACTAGTTATGATCAAGAAAACAAAGCATATCTAGTGTTGGAGAGGTTGTGGGGAAAGGGGAACACTCATCCACTACCTGTGAGAATGTAAATTTGTACAACTACTATGGAAAGCAGTGTGGAGAACCCTTAAAAGACTCCAAATGAGCCTACCATCTGATCCATAATGTTTTTTTTTTTTTACAAGTTAAACATTCACTTCCTTTATTGTGCCGTTTGTGTTCCAAGTGTTTTAGAAGGTGCATGTGGCTAGTGGCTACCATATTGCATGGCTCACAGACTGGACATTTCTATCACCAAAGGACATTCTCTTGGACCACACAGCACTGAACATCAGAAAGACCACAGGCAGTCTGTTGAAGACCACTTTATCAAGAAACATACAAGTAGAATTCTGGATAACTTCCCCTCATTATAGGAGCTATGGTTTGCAGGAACTGAGAATTTCATATGAAGACACATGCTCAAAACTGCCTTGTGTGGTCAGATGTGCTGGTAGCTACTGTATCAAAGATATCAAAGTTGGATTCTTCTTTGATTTCTTTTCTTAAACCTCTATCACAGCCCAGTTCAATCTCAGATCATCCTACTGCGTGTACCTGACTGCCATGTGTACCTGATGATGCTCACATACAAACCTCTTTCTCTGTCAATAGCTTCCCATCGTGAGTCTAACACCCAACCAATTTTGAGAAAATGTAGTTCCTCTTAGAAGTTCTGAATTGGCTGTAATGATGTCATAACATGGTCCAATCCCATTTTAATCATATCTAGAGTAATATAAATATAACCAAAGGATACTAAATATAAACTTCAAGTTTAACATTATCCATTTTAAAACAAACAAGTTCTTAGTTCTAGTAAGAAAATTTACATCTTCTCTTTTACTACCTAAAATCAATTTTATATGATCCTTTATAGAGATATATCTTTTAAAATATTTTATTAATGTTTTGTGTATTTCATACATCATCTTTCAGTCCAATTCTGATACATTCCCCTCTCCCTGCCCCCTACCCCACCCCAGTTCATGCACTCTGCCATATATGTCTTGCATCTTTCTCTCAGTCTTTCCAAAGATTTTTTTTTCTGTAGAGGCTTGTCGTTTTGGGCAGAATTTAACTCTATCAGTTAGTTCTTTGACCCAGTCCTTATGTTGTTGTTCTTCCCTCCTTTTGTGTTTCTCCAAAATATGCCTATATAACTATCACATATGCATCAAAATTATGATCTCAGAGAATAAACTGTATGTTTATTCCAAACTATGTTTTGTCATTCACATTTTTCCCTTAATTTTATATTACTCTAAAATATGAATACATATCTTCCACCCATATCCAGTAGATACAATGTCTGAAAATAAGTGGTAGGTCAATTCTAGGGCCCCTTAAGCGATTCCCATTTAATAGCACAGTTGCTTTCAGATAAAAAGAAGTAAGAATAACGTTAATCAGTTTGCATTTCAACTGGGGATTTGGTGTCAGCATCCACAAATGAGGGAAACCATTTGGCCCCTTTATTTTTCTGGGAATGTGTTACTTCACTTAGCATAATATCTTCTGGTTCCATCCATTTACCTGCAAATTTCATGATGTCCTCTTTCTTTACTGATGTATAGAACTCCACTGTGTTCATGTACCACGTTTTTGTTATCCACTCTTCAACTGAGGGACATTTGGGTTGGTTCCAAGTCTTACTATTGTGAAAAGAGCTGCAGTAAACATAGATGCGAATGTATCTTTGCTGTAGGATGAGTCTTGTGCATATATACCCAGCAGTGGTATGGCTGGGTCAGTGGTATGGTAGGCTCATTTGGAGTCTTTTAAGGGTTCTCCACACTGTTTTCCATAGTGGTTGTATGACTTTACATTTCTACCAGGAGTGGATGAGTATTCTTCTTTCCCCACAACCTCTCCAACATTTGGTCTCTTTTGTTTTCTTGATCTTAGCCAGTCTTTATTATTATTATTACTATTGTTATTAAACTGTTTCCATAAGTCATACATCATTTCTCAATCAAATCTAGAGTCACTTCCCTTTCCATGCCCCCCACCCAATCTGAGTCCCTCCACTCTGCCATACATATCCTGAATCATCTTTTTCTGAGTCTTTCCAGAATATTTTTCCAGTTCTTTTGTTGTTATTCTCTCCAACTTGTATTGCTTCAGTATACATACATACATATATATAGTTTTATATATATTATTATAATATATATAATGATATATATATAGTTATATATATAACACATATAAATATCACATTGAATTGGAGGACTTTTTTTTCCTAAAAGAATGTCATTAAGAAGTGCTCAGAGATTCTCTCCTGGCCAGCCCAAACAACCATCAATCCTGCCACTTTTGCTTCACAGTAGGTTCTTCCCTTCCGTGGTCCCCAAATGAAGTCCAGTAAGCATGTGTCCTGTCTTGATCCCCCTGTACTGGCCTCCATGATACAGCCCAGGGTAGTCCAACAATGCAGTCTATACTCTGATGAGGCTGAAATCCCCTTAGCTGTATAGTCCGCAAGTTGGGTGTCTCCGTAGTCCCTATCTTGGCATTGAAGGTTTCGAGGATTCTGGACAGACATGGTCCTCAGTCCATCTTGGAAGGTTAAAAAAAAAAGCTGTTCTTGGGGCTGGAGAGATGGCCATAGACGGTTAAGAGCGCCCGGCCGCTCTTACAGAGGACCCGGTTCAATCCCAGCACCCACATGGCGGCCCCAAAAAACCATCTGTAAACTCCAATTCAGAGAAACTCCAGTTCCAGGGATCCGAGACCCTCTTCTACCTCCGCAGCATTGCATGACATGGGTGCACAACCCTGCATGCAGACAGTACATTCCTACCACATACAGAAATGAAATAAATTAAATAAAAAGCTGTGTCTCATGTCTCTAAGGAGTGCCAAAAGCAGTGGCAGCCACAGAGTAGATGCACTTGCCAGTAAGAATTGAAAACAGGTCAAACAACACTGCTCTTTTTTCTTTTTGTCTTTTTACTAAGATCTCAAGTTTTACGTGTGCAGTACAGTTTCTCTGGTCTTCCTGGTGATTTATTTCTGGTTGTACTTTCCTTTTGGATGGTTAAGGCCACCCAGTTAGCCCAGATTAATCAAGGTTTTTGTTTTCTTGGGGTCAGTTGAGGATCTGGTCCTCAGGGGTCTCTTGGGTTTTTTTTGGGGGGGGGGGAGGAGGGTGGGAGCCCCTTGCTCCTTTCAGCTTTTCATTTACCAGTTCCATCCACTCGAGGACAGCATCAGGTCTTGCTAGACCAGGCTTCCTTTTCTGAAACATGAGCAGACTTTCCTCTTTATAGACTGGACACTGCTTAACTAGTCTTATCAGAGTGAGATGATATCTTAATGTGGTTTTAATTTGCATTTCCTTAATTATTAATGATGTCGAACACTTTTTTTTAAGAATTTTCTCGGGCTGGAGCAATGGCCTAGCAGTTTAAGAGCACAGACCGCTCTTGCGGGGTACCCGGGTTCGATCCCAGCACCACATGGTGCCGAGGACACGTCTGAAACTCCAATTCCAGGAGAATCCGATTTGATTCAGGGAGTTGACGCCCTCTCTCTGACCTCTGTGGCATTGACCGTATCGGGTGCACAGACTTGCATGCAAGCATACATTCATAACATATGAAATAATAAAATTTTAAAAAATTAAAAAAAAAAGACTTTTCTCAGGCCGGCCTTGGTTGGCCACGCCTTTAATTCTATACTTGGTAGGCCAGAGGCAGGCAGATCTTCATGAGTTCAAGGCCAGCCTAGTCTACAACAGAGAGTCCAGACAGCTGGGGAAACTAACAGCTCTGTCTCAAAAGAAAAAAAAAAAAAAAAAAAAAAAAAAAAGATCCTTCTCAGCCATCTTTATTTTCCTCATGGTGAAGTCTCTGTTCATCTCTTTACTCATCTTTTGAGATAGAACGTTTGTTTTCTTCTTCTTTTTTTTTTTTTTTTTTGCTATATTCTGGATGTTAATGCTCTGTCAGATGTATCATTAGTAAAGGTTTCCTCCTTTGGGGAGGAAACCTTTGGGCTTTCATTTCACTTCCTTGATTGTTTCTTTCACTGAACAGAAGAGGTTTTTGAGTTTGACGAGGTCCCATTTGTCAACTGTTGACCTTATTTCCCGTGCAGCTGCTGTTTGATTTAAAAAGTCTTTTCTGGGGCTGGAGAGATAGTTCAGCATTTAAGAGGGTTGACTGCTCTGGCAGAGGATCTGGGTTCGATTCACAGCACCCACATAGTGGCTAAGAACTGATGCCCTCTTCTGACCTCTGAGGCATTTCACGAAATGGGTGCACCAAACTATATTCAGACAGTACACTCATACACATAAAAAATAATAAATAAAGGGCTGGAAAGATGGCCTAGGCAGTTAAGAGCACCAACTGCTCTTGTAGAGGAACCTGGGTTATGTCCCACCACACTGGCAGCCAAGAACCATCTTTACTCATTCCAGGGGGATCCAACGAGCTCTTCTGACCTCCACAGCATTGGATGACACAGGTGCACACTATCATACAGACATACATTCATAACACATACAAAAATAAATAAAATAAATTAAATTAAAAAATAATAAATAAATAAAAAATAAATCTTAAAAAGTCTTTTCCTCCTCTAGTTTCTGCTCTTTGGGAGGGGGAGAAGGGTTAGCAGCCTCAGTCTCAGCAGAGAGATCTAGGCTGCTCAAGGTGCAGCGGATCACCCCAAACTCTGTGTGATGGTCTGGTGAGGCACTGCACCCCACACCCCCCCAATCCCCCCCCCCCTACCCCCACTTACCTCCCCCCCACCTCTGTATCCCGGCACCCCGGCCTCAGCCCAGCTGCACTCTAGGAAGCAGCAGGCATCTAGGTGGAGGCTCCTCACCGGGGATCACATTTGCCAGCTGGGTATGGCCCTCATATCCCCCCAGCATATCAAGGACTCAGGCTGCCTACTCAAGGGCCCCAAAGACTATTCAGGTCCCAGGCTGGTTATCAAGGGCCCCAAGGAGCCTCTCCAGGACCCCAGGCTGGCTACCAAGGGCCCCAAGGAGCCTATCCAGGACCCCAGGCTGGTTATCAAGGGTCCCAAGGAGCCTATCCAGGACCCCAGGCTGGCTACCAAGGGCCCCAAGGAGCCTATCCAGGACCCCAGGCTGGTTATCAAGGGCCCCAAGGAGCCTATCCAGGACCCCAGGCTGGTTATCAAGGGCCCCAAGGAGCCTATCCAGGACCCCAGGCTGGTTGTCAAGGGCCCCAAGGAGCCTATTCAGGTCCCCAAGCTGGTTATCAAGGGCCCCAAGGAGCCTATCTAGGACCCCAGGCTGGCTATCAAGGACCCCAAGGAGCCTATCCAGGTCCCCAGGCTGGTTATTGAAGGCCCCAAAGAGCCTATTCAGGTCCCCAAGCTGGCTACCAAGGGCCCCAAGGAGCCTATCCAGGACCCCAGGCTGGCTACCCAGTCCCATCAGGAAGCTATGCAGGTGCTGGCCCAGGTGGCTTTACTGTCCAAAGTCAGCCAGGATACAATCAGGTGGCCCTGCACGACCACCTCCACTGAACTGCCCACCTGGGCTGGAATACTTAACTCAGATTGATCAGATTCTGGTTCATCAACAGATTGAACTTCTGGAAGTCTTAACAGGCGTTGAAGCAAAGAACAAATATAAAATAAAGAACAGCCTCGGGCAGAGGATTTACTTTTGCAGTGGAAGATAACAACTGACTTACTCGAAACTGCTGTGGCAGAACTGACCTTTCACAATAAAGATCCTGGATAATCTGGGCCAAGAAGTCATGGCTCTGGAGCGACCCCTGAGGTGCAACAGCCGCTGCTTCCCCTGCTGCCTGCAGGAGATTGAAATCCAGGCTCCTCCTGGTGTGCTTGTAGGCTATGTTACTCAGACCTGGCACCCATGTCTGCCAAAGTTTACACTTCAAAACGAGAATGAATACATTTTTAAAGCATTCACTGTGAATTTGTGAGAAAAGACATAGGAGTTTTTACATTTATAAATGAAGCTTTCTGCTGGGCATTGTGATGATCACCTTTAATCAGAGCACTCAGGAGACAGAGGCAGGTGGAGGTCTGTGAGTTCAAGACCAGCCTGGTCTACATAGGGAGTTCCAGGCGAGACCCTGTCTCCAAAAGACAAAAGACAAAAGACAAAACAAAAAAAGAAAGAAAGAGAAAAAGAAAGAAAGAAAGAAAGAAAGGAAACTTTCTAAGATAAAAAGCTTTGAATCTTGGATTCCTTTTTCATTTTTATAAAAATGTAAGATTTACTATGTAATTTACTATGAAAGTACATACTATATATAATCATTTATACAAAAAACCTGATGTTATTTTACAAATACTATTTATTTAAAAAACTTTCTTTTTTAAAATTTTTTTAAATTTTATTTATTTTTGTATGTGTATGAGTGTTCTGTCTGTCTGCATGTAGGTTTGTGCACCTGTGTCATGCAATGCTGTGGAGGTCAGAAGAGGGTCTCAGATTCCCCTGGAATTGGAGTTACAGACGATTCCCAGCCACCATGTGGGTGCTGGGGATCGAACCCAGGTCCTCTGCAAGAGCAGTCAGTGCTCTTAACCGCTAGGCCATCTCTCCGGCCCCTTAAAAACTTTCTTAAATGTTCCTGTTTCTTCTACCTTAGGGTTAACTATATTATGCAATATAGTCATTAGTAAGAAAACATTACATGTTTTTTTTTTTTCTTCTCTGTAGAAAATCACAACATATTTATTTAAATCTACTATAATTTTCATACTGGTAAGACTTAATTATCAATTATCAATTTAATTGGCTTTCAGTGAACAAAAATTGACAGGATTGTCTGTCAAAGACTCATTTTAAAGACTAAACTGGCTATACTGGCACTTGCCTTTAATCCCAGTACTTGGGAGGCAGAGGCTGGCTGATCTTTGAGATTGAGGCTAGCCTGGTCCACAGAGTTAACTTTCAGGCAGGCCAGGACTACGGAGACCCTGTCAAAACCAAACCAACCAACCAACCAAACAAACAAACAAACAAACAAGAAAACAACCACCACCACCACCACCACAACAACAACAACAACAAAATAAAGACTGTAAAATTTTACAGTGGCATTAATGTTGTAGTTATTTTCATGTGAATTTTTGGCTCCTATATTCTGACATCCCTAGAACATGCATTGTTCAGATGTTAATTCAGTGGAACAAATTAAACCTCAATGTGAATCACCAATTATAAGTTAAATTCATAATAAAACCTTATGGGTGTAAAAAAAGGAAGAAAGTCTTTTCCTATGCCTATGTCTTTCTTGTAGGTTGCTGTCAACTTTTCCTTCTATCACCTTCAGGTTTCAGGTTTCAAGTTGAGATCTTTGATCCGCTTGGAGTTGATTTTTGTACAGGATGAGAGGTAAGGGTTTAATTTTGTTCTACAAATGGTGATCCAGTTTTGTCAACACCATTTGCTGAAGATGCTATCTTTCCTCCATCGAGATTTTTTTGGCATCTTTGTCAAATATGAGGTAGCTGATGTTGTGTGAGCTCAAGTCTGGATCTTCAGTTTTGTTCCATTGGTCAACAGTTCTGTTTTTGTGCCAGTACTAGGCTGTCTTTATGACTATGGCCCTGTAACATAGCTTGATGTCTGGTAAGGTGATCCCCCCTGTTTTGCACTTTTCTCTCAGGGTTGCTTTTTTGGGTCTTTTGTTTTTCCATATGAATTTAAGGATTTTTTTCCCGAAGTCTATGAAGAAGCTCATGGGGATTTTGGTTGAGATTGCATTGAATCTGTATATTAATTTGGGTAGATTCAACATCACTAATAATTAGGGGAATGCAAATTAAAACCACTTTAAGATATCATCTCACTCCAATAAGACTGGCTAGAAAACAAATGATACCAAGTGCTAAAGAGGTTGTGGGGAAAGGGGAACACTCATCCATTGCTGGTGGGAATGTAAACTTGTACAGCCACTATGGAAAGCAGTGTGGAGAACCCTTGGAAGACTCAAAATGAGCTTGCCACTTGACCCAGTCATACCACTCCTGGGTATATACCACAAGACTCATCTTACTGCAGAAACACATGCACAGCTATATTTATTGCACCTCTGTTCACAATAGCAAAAAGCTGGAACCAACCCAAATGCCCCTCAACTGACAAGTGGATAGAGAAAATGTGGTACATCTACACAATGGAGTTCTATGCAGCAGTAAAGAAAGACAACATCATGAACTTTGCAGGTAAATGGATGGAGCTAGAAGATATTATGTTAAGTGAAGTAACACAGTCCCAGAATTCTTGTGGGGGAGGGATCCTATTGGAAACACAACAACGAAAGACTGCATCAAAGAAATGTACTGAAACGTTGAATCTGGGGGTGGGGGGAGGAGAGGGACATGGTCTATATTTTGATTAATGTATATTTAATTGATGTGAGTTTAACAAGTCCAATTTTGCCCAGACTCTCTACATTACATGATATTTTAGCACATTAAAGTAAATAGTTGTGATTAAACAACATTGTGTTAAAGGGTTTTAATAAAAACGGTAATACATTAGTTAATTGGAAATTAAATTGTTGTCTCCACATTTGTTTTTACTTAAAATTCGTATAACAATACTTTTGGGATTGGCACATAAAATTGTTCTCTAAATGTTCGGTGTCAGTATCAGCTTGGAGCATTGCCGTGCCTGGCAGGAGATTTACCTCAACAACTTCAGTTGCTTCCCAATTAACGACATATAGTCACCCCAAATATCTTGGATGGATTTGATGAAATATGTGCCTTAATTCCACCCTACAGGTATGTAAAATACAACTGCCTTCTGGAGACCCATGGGTCAAAAACAAAAACCGAAAAGACAAGGGGGAGACAGATATAGAAGGAAACACGGTGTGGCAAAAACCTTGCAAGGCAAATCTTAAAACGAAAACGAACTAGGGGAAAGATTTGGGGGGGGGGTTTTAGTGGTCCCCACAGGTCAAAATGTCACAAACTTAGTGGCTGAGAAAGAAGAGATACAACTTTGCATTGTGAAGGATGTACCCGGACGGTTCCAGCCACAGGTTGGCCCGTCGGCACAATTGAAAGGAAAGGCAGCAAAAGCCCCAGACTGCTACAAGCATCAACCCCCTCGTGTGGATCGACGTCTAACCAAACGATTCACTATTCAGAAGAGTCCTAAGAACTTACAGCTAGGTCCGCAAAGTTGTAATCGAAGAGTTTGCTTACCTCTCCTTCATCGCCCCAGACGCCTCTCACGCTGATGCTGCTGCGGTTTTTCTCTCCCTGTAATTGGAGCCACCCTTCCCTCGCGGTATCTCTTAAACACCATACCGTTGTCCTGTTTTTGTTTTGGTCTTTTGTCCCTTTTGTCGTTTTGCGAGACAGGTGTCTCTCATTTTAGCCCATGGCTGGAACTCTATTGTAGACCAGGACTGGGTTCTTGAACTCACAGATCCGTCGCCTGCCTCGTGCTTCCCATAAGTGCTTCTGAGTTAAAGGGTTGCACCACATGCCTGGCAAAGCTGCCCTTCTTTAATTGACGAATAGACATAGGAACGTGAAACGGATTATTCTCTATGCAAACCAAATATAATAATACAGTCCTCCTTAAGACTGTGCACAATCAATCTTAAAGGCAAAAGAGATTAATACAGAGAGCTCTGATATCAGCAATGATTATTCCTCCCAAGGAGAATGGGGGCCAGAGGGAATCAAGCCCCCCCCCCAAAAAGGTAAAGGCTTCTTGCCTGTAAACTGGGATACCTGAAGAAGAGGGCAATAAGGCCCTGCTATGTCGAGACCTGATGTAATCATGGAAAGATATATTGAGACCGCACTGTGAAGTTTACAGGTGGTCTTTACCCCGAATCAATAGAGTGTTACCAAAGGACACAAAACCAATAAAGCAAATAATAGTCTCCTTG
>VZQC01008215.1:438629-460171 GCA_009823505.1 Rhizomys pruinosus | reverse complement strand
TGGGACCTCATTAAACCCAAAAGCTTCTGTACATCAAAAGAAACAATCAAGGAAGTGAAGAGAAATCCCACAGAGTGGGAGGAAACCTTCACCACAGAAGCATCTGACAAAGCATTGATTTTCAGAATATATAAACTACTCAAAAAACAAAGAAGAAAGAAAACAAATGACCCACTCAACAGATGGAGCAAAGAGCTGAACAGAGACTTCACAAGTGAGGAATTAGAGATGGCTGATAAACACCTTAAGAAGTGTTCAACATCACTTATCATTAAAGAAATGAAAATCAAAACCACTTTAAGGTATAATCTTACTCCAATAAGACTGGCTAGGATCAAGAAAACAAATGACACCAAGTGCTGGAGAGGTTGTGGGGAAAGGGGAACATTCATCCACTGCTGGTGGGAATGTAAACTTGTACAGCCACTATGGAAAGCAGTGTGGAGAACCCTTGGAAGACTTGTATTGAACTTGCCACCTGACCCAGCCATACCACTCCTGGGCATGTACCCTCAAGACTCACCCCACCACAGAGATACATGCACGGCCATGTTTATTTCAGCTCTCTTCGCAATAGCAAGGAGCTGGAACCAAACTAAATGTCCCTCAACTGATGAGTGGATAGATAAAATGTGGTACATCTACACAATGGAGTTCTATGCAGCCAGTAAAGAAAGATGACATCATGAGCTTTGCAGGAAAATGGCTGGAGCTAGAGGACATCATGCTGAGTAAAGTAACACAGTCCCAGAGAAACAAACGAAGAATTGTATCCCTCATCCGTGGATGCTAGTTCCAGTTACCTAGTTGTAAGTATTTCTTGTGCACGGCCCCTTGAGCTTTTGTGCAAAGCAGCTGGGGGGTGATGCATGTTGGAAACAACAACAACAACAACAACAGAAAGGACTGCATCGAAGGACTAACTGAAACAGTGAACTTCTGCTCAAAACAGTCAACATCCTCATGGAGAATATTGAGAAAGACTGAGAAAGAGATGAAAAGCATGTTTGGCAGAATGCATGAGCTCTGGTGGAGTGGGGGAATGGGGGGGACACGGGCCTAGATTTGATTAAAAAAAAAACAATACAGGACAACCTGCCCAGAGGTAGCATCTCTCATAATGGGATGGGCCCTCCCACATCACTCAACAATCAAGAAACAGCCCAACAGACATAACCACAGGCCAGTCTAATAGAGGAACTTCCCTAATTGAAGCTCCTTCAACCCAAGTGTGTCAAGTTGACACTAAAGCTATCCAGCACAGCCTCAAAGTTTGGGGTGTCATGAGGTAGGAGAATAACTGATGCCTTGAAGAGTGGAAGATGATCAGGTAAGAGTACAGAGAAAGATGAAAAAGGGCCTAGTGGGGCATCAGTTCTAAATGATGAACCCTCCGAATATATGAAACAGAATCCAAGATGGAAAAAGAACAAAGAGTGTGGCTTTGCAGAAGTCACCACAAGGCTTCAAAGAAGGAAGTGGGGTGGAGCCGTGAAAGGTGCACTACCAAGGACACCTGGGAAGGCCCCTGAAGTGTTCCCAAGATTGGAAAGTGGCTTTCATGATGTATTAATCACTTTTCTGTTGCTGTGATAAAACCACCATGACCAAGGGAACTTATAAAAAGAGTTTATTTGAGCTACGGTTGATGGTTCCAGGTTCCAGGTTTCAGGGAACTAGAGTCCATTGTGATGGGAGGCATGGTCGCCAGGGCTGGAGCAGAAAGCAGAGGTTCACATCTACCAATGAGCACAGAAAGTCAAGAGAGCCTCTGGAGGCTAGCAAGGCTTGTTAAACTCACTAAGCCCACCCCCAGTGATGTACTTCCTCCAGCATGGCCACACCTTCTAAGACCTGCCAGAACAGTGTCACAAACTGGGGACAAAATGTCTGAATACTTAAAGTCTGTGGGGGACATTCTCACTCAAACCACCACACATGAATACCTTGGTTCAAGCCGTTTTGTTCATTGGGACCAAAGCCTGAATACTATGAATGTAGGAAATAGCTGGGCATGGTGGTGCATGCCTGTAATCCCAGTACTTGGGTGGCAGCGGCAGGCAGATCTCTGTGAGTTCAAGGCCGGACTGCTCTACATAGTGAGTTCCAGGACATCTGGGACTGCAGGGAGACCCTGTCTGAAAAAGATACACAAAAAAATGATGAAAATGAATGAACTAGGGGTTAAGAGAAGAATACTAGATGAAAAAAGTGGTTTTTAAAGAAAAAGACAAATGATTGATTAGAAGCTAGGAAGAGAACTTGAAATCAGGGTCTCTATCTCTATTTGCTTTCTCTGCGTTTGCCTGATTCTGTCTCTTAACTTTAAAATGGAAATTCCAGAGCATTTAAATGCCCAGGGGCAAAGGTTCAAGAAGCCAGGTTTGATGGCTCCTGTTTGTAATCCCAGCACTCAGGGGGCTAAGTCACTGCAGGTGTAACGCCAACATTCTACATAATGTATTCCAAGTCAGCCTGGGCTGCAGAATGTTTCAAAACAAAACCTTAAAACCATATGAAACTGCCAAAATAAGCTGGGTAATAAGGGGCACTGGAAAGAAGGATAAATGAGCCTACACGGTGGCGGAAGCTTCTCAAAGTGGAGTAAGACATGAAGGATAAATGAGCCTATGTGGTGGGAGGAGCTTCTCAGAGTGGAGTAAGACATGAAGGATGAATGAGCCTACGAGGTGGGAGGAGCTTCTCAGAGTGGAGTAAGACATGAAAGATGAATGAGCCTATACGGTGGGAGGAGCTTCTCGGAGTGGAGTAAGACATGAAGGATGAATGAGCCTACGCGGTGGGAGGAGCTTCTCAGAGTGGAGTAAGACATGAAGGATAAATGAGTCTATGCAGTGGGAGGAGCTTCTCGCAGTTGGGTAAGACATGAAATTTTGATACAAGGAAGTTCCTCTGTTTTATCTAGTGAAGGAGACATAGATAAACCACCTTACAGAGAAAAAGACATTCTGGAAACACGGAAGGAAGTTGAGAGTGCCACTACAGTGAATTCAAAGCAAAGTAACAGCACCAGGGAGATGGCTCAGCACCTAAAGGTACTTGCTCTCAAGCCGGAGTTCCAACCCCAGAAGCCACAGTGGAAGAAGAAGCCAATTCCCACAGGTTTTCCTTGGACCTCCATACTTGCACTGTGGCATGTGTGTGCCTATAACACACACACACGCACACACACACATGCATGCACACGCACACACACACACACTCATACACACACCCCATGTGCACACACACACACACACAAAATTTAATTTATAAAATAAATTAAAGCGAAGTAACAGCTCTTTGGTTGGTGGTATGAATGCCAGCACTTGGGAGGCAGAGGCAGGTAGCTCTTTGAGTTTGAGGCCAGCCTGGTCTACATAGTGAGTTCTAATCTAGGCAGGACTGCATACTAAGACCTTTTCTCAAAGAAAACCCAAAATGAACAAAATTACTCTTAAATTAAGAAACAAAAAATAGAGTTCTGAGGAATTTACGAAACAAAATTTAAGTGTAAGTGTAAAGAGTTCTTATTTTGCTGAAATCTATCAAAAGACATTTGATAAAATGATACAAATTTTGAGAACTATTTCAATATTTGATAATTATTCTAGAAGGGGACATTTCTATTGTGACCCTTAAGGATAAGAAGTTCGTTGATTGCATTCTGTCTATAAATTGAACATTGAAACTAGTGCGCTTTTTGTTTCTTTGATGTTATTCACACAAGTCATTTAGAATTTTCCCATAAAGTACCATCAAGGTTATTATTTTGAAATAAGATTTGGAAATATCTGTGAGGCTTTATATGCTGCAAAGGGAGTTCACTATTCCCTTCGGGGAAAAGCCCTTAATTATTACAGATCTTTGAATGACTGGGAGATGGGATGACACAGTTTGTGTTAAATGGACCAGTCCCATCTTACTCAGCAATCTTATTCACCAGCACTGATGACAAATGGCCATTGTCTGTTAAAAAAGTATTCCCAAATGAGAGAGTGATGCTCTCGGTGGGATGACAGGGGATAGGCAAGAAAATGCAATGCTAGCTCAGCTGACAGTTACTAAAGAGCTGTAGCCATGCTTTAAGTCATGATTTGAACAAATATAACTTCTTAGGAAGTTTCTATTTTAATGAATACAAGGCCAACTTAGCTAAACTGCCAGTTCTGATATGCTTGTAAAAATCAATTTTCTATTGATACTCCTTTTCACTATTTATTGATTATATATATATATATATGTGTATATATATATATATGTGTGTGTGTGTATATATATATATATATGACATTTTCTGAAAAGTATAAGCTAAAGCCAAGTTTGGAGTCACATTCTTATAACCCCAATACTTGACAGGTTAAAGCAGAAGGGTCAAGAAAGAGTCTTAGGCCAGCCTGGGCTACATGAGAGCTTGTCTCCAAAACCAGAAGTGGGAACTCTCTAGATAATATTATAAATGTCTAAGCAAACATTTTGCAAAAAAATAATCTTCACACCATAAATGAGTGTATATGTAGCATGTATATATGTAGCATGTATATATGATGTAGCATGTATATGCACAGGTCCATATACATAGAGAGTAGCCATGTATACTGTGCTGTAATATTTGATTTTCTGTTAATATTTACATCACAGATATGGTTTAATGTATTTGCACAGGTCCATAGACATAGAGAGCAGCCATGTATACTGTGCTGTGATATTTGATTTTCTATTAATATTTACATCACAGATATGGTTTAATGTTGTTGTTGGTGGTGGTTTGAGAAGGATCTCATTATGTAGCTAAGGCTGGCCTTGAATTTTTAATTCTTCTACCCCAGTCTCCTCAGGGTGAAAATTATAAGAACGTGCCATTCCAGCACCATACCTGGCTAGTTCCATGCTTTATACATCAATTTTTTTAAAGATAAGATTTCACTATGTAGCCCTGGCTGGTCTGGAGATTGTTATAGACAAGGGTGGCCTTGAACTCAGAGGGATCTGGCTGCCTCTGCTTCCTCAATGCTAGGATAGTGGGTATGTGCCACCATGTCTGGCCTATGTCAATTATTTTTAATGGATACATAGTATTCTGTGGCACATATTTGCTAGCAATTAATCACTATTTTATTGTTAAAAAATTAATACATGTATACTCTTTAAAAAATTTTTTTATTAATTTTATTTATTTCTGTATGTGTATGAATGTACTGTCTGCATGCAAGTTTGTGCACCCGTGTCGTGCAATGCCGCGGAGGTCAGAAGACGGTCTCAGATTCCCCTGGAACTGGAGTTCTCCTGGAATTGGAATTTCAGACGGTTCTCGGCCGCCATGTAGGTGCTGGGGATCGAACCTGGGTCCTCTGTAAGAGCGGTCGGCACTCTTAACCGCTAGGCCATCTCTCCAGCCCTACATGTATACTCTTAAAAGAGTGCCTGATATCTGAATCTTAGGTGTTAGATATTATTATGACTATTATTAGATTTTATTACGATTATTATTAATACAATGCAGACTATCAGAAAGATTAGGTTAACTTCAATAAGATTATATCGATAGTAGAAGACTCACAATTGTAACCCAAGTCTTAAATTTTACAAGATGCAACTACAGTATCTTGTATCAAGTTAAAAATATTAAAAAGATAAAGGAGTGAAGCATGCTGGCTCATTATTATAGTCTCAGCATTTGAGAAGGTGGGGCAGGAGGATTGTTTGCGAGTTGGAGGTCACCTTGGGCTAGATAGTGAGTTTCAGACTTGCTTGGGCTAGTAGATACTCTCCATGGGGAAACAGAAAATATGGGGGGGTTCTTTAAGTGTGAAAATGGGAAGGGTATACAGAAGGAGAAGAGGGAAAGAGATAAATAACACTAAGAATCTGAAAAAAAAACAGGGAAATATTTTATAAGCATACTCAATAATACATATAATAATACAATAATACATATGATTATATATACATATATGTATGTATATATGTTTTCAAATGGAGTTGTAACACATGGAATGATATTATTTCTCTCAAGACCTGCAGATCATCTAACAAAAACCCCTGTGCCGAGCATGCGAAACCTCCCTTTTAGTTATTTGTCAGGGTAGTCAAAGAGATTCCCAGTATAACATAGACCATTGCCGTTGCCTTTGGCTGCCTAACAGATCTTGAAGGTGAGACACTGTTCTGAAGGCACCGCACACTTTGGACATAGTAGTTGGAGGAGTCAAGCTTCAGGAATCAACTCACTTGGAAGCTTCCTCCCTGAGAACCAGCTCTCATAATATCAGGAGTTGCTAACACAGGCTGCCAAGGGAGAAGAGGAACCAACAGTTTTACTCAGCTGTAAAGGCTACAATCACAAGCAATGTAGCCCCGGTGGTTCTCTAGTGACTCTTCTACCTTGGGGGCAAACAACAACTGTCTATTTGGATTTAAGTCTCATTCAGTAGGAGGGAATTCCTACCTGGTACTGTAAACGTAGCTAAATACCGGTGGTTAGAGAGGTCATAGATCTTAGAGGAGAACCTACTACTGCCATTCCCATAAACCAACATAATTTCTAACTATATTCTAAATATGTATCCTTAAACCCATAGATAAATATAGCCCTTGTCCCTTATCAAAGAAGCTTCTTTTTGCAATCGATAAGTTATTATAGACATCTACAAATTGCAAAATGCAGAGAATAGGTGACCATGGGGCATCCAGACCCAATTAATACATCTATAATGCAACTCCTAAATGTTTAAACAGCGTCAACTTTAAATACATGTACATATCTGCATACCATCACCACTTAATTGGTTCAATAGATTGCTTACACACACAGACCACACACACACACACACACACACACACACACACACGCACACATGTAATGATAATAATTAAAGGTCAGAAAATTGAGATGGAGTGGAGGATGTTGGAGAGGAAGGAGTAGAAATGATGTAAATACAATACTCATGTAAGAAATTCTCAAAAAATGAAATATATTTGAAAGAGAAGAAACAAAAAATAAAAAGGTAAACAAAAACAAACAAACAAACAAACAAACAAACAAAAAAGTAAAAATGTCCCGAACCACGCTGTCGGGGCAATGAGAGAAAAACACATGTGTGGTTGGATCAGGACAGGCTGAGAGTGAGAGAAAATGCATTGACGAGAGCAGCGAGGCAGACACACCTATTCAGAGTGGAGTGGGGGTGACAGGCGTGAGAGAAACAGAGGCCGCAGATCTAGTTCGGGAGAGGTGAAAAGGCTTGGGAAACTTCTGTGGGACTCACTAGGGACTGTGACTCTGTAAGGGATGGTGGAGTGTTCCCAGCAGCTGCCAGGCAAAAAGCAACTGGCTGGACCCGTGGTGGGTGTGGCCGGCTTTATCCAACCCTCCACAGACACTGCACAGTCAGGGCAAGCCGGTGATCTGTGAATGACGCCACTAACGAGCCATTCTGGGGGAAAATAGACTTCATAAAATTTTAAAAGTATTTTCACAGAGTTGTAGTTTCAATTTTCATACACATTAACTGGCTTGGGTTGAGCCTCTTGCTGGTAAGGGACACATTGCTGTTGACCCGTCTTGGTGCCAAGTGCAAGCCTGGTAGCATTTGGCAGGTAAAACACGCATGCATCACAGAACGATGCCTCTCCTAGGGGGCATGACACATGGTAAAGGAAATTTAAGGGACTCCCTGTGAGAGGGAAGTGGTTAAATGATTGAAAGCGGCTCAGCTCAGCTTGGTACTTGCGCAATGCAGTCAATGCCACAGAAAACTCCAAGTGCGTTTTTCATTTTCAAATGATGGATTACACACAAGATTTCGCAAGGGTAACCTCCCTCAGCAGCCTTCCAGACAGTCTTCATTCCCTCTGCACGGCCTCCAAGAGCATGCTTGGACATTCTGAAAACATGTGCCCAGAGGCAAAGAGGAAGCCTTCGTTGTGAAAATCTGGTTTTTCATGAATAGATGTGAAAAGCTGCACGCTCGCTCGCTGAATTCAAGAATGCGATACTGTCTGACAGACCATCTCATTCAGTAGGATGTGAGGGATTTTACAAAACATTTTCTCCGGGACTTCATTGATGACTCATTGATTTATTGGTAACAGATTTGACTGTTCTTTAATTCAGAAACAATATTTTAGTGCTAAGAGGTGCTCTGACATCCTGTGTGTCAGAAGCAGCCACAATGGGAATAAAGCTCTTGGCTATTTGAGAGAAATGTTGATTTTAATTATTTTAGTATAAGAATTGTATAGTCAGGTTTGGAGAAATGGCTCAGCATTTAAAAATACTTGCTGTTCTTCCAGAGGACCCTGGTATAATTCCCAGCACCCACATGACAGCTAACTCCAGTTCCAGGGGATCCGATGCTTTTTCCTGGCGGCTGAGTGGTACACTTACATATACACAGGCAAAACACTCATATGCATATAATTAAAATAAAATATTAAAAACATTATATACTCAAATATAATTGGTGAGTTCCTTACACTTTCCAGTAGCTTTTCTTTTTTCTTTTTTTAATTGATAATTTTTTCTTTGATAGCTTCATACTATGCTTTCTGTTTTGAGGTCTCACTATGTCCTCCAGGCTGGCCTGGAACTCACTATGTATCTAGGCTGACCTCTGACTCAAGATGCACTCCTCCTGCCTCAGCCTCCAGAGTGCTGAGTTTCCAGCTATGAATTACCAGGCTTGTCTAAACAAGCTGGATTTTTTAATTTTTGTTTGTTTTAAGACAAGGTCAGCTGCAGCCCAGGCTGGCCTCAAACTCTCTATGTAACAAAGGCAGAGTCTGAATTTGAATTTCTGATGCTTCTTCCTCCATCCCCGTTCCAGTGCTAGGATTATGGGCAGACACTGCTACACTGGGGATTTTTTATGGGGTGTTGGCAATCAAACCCAGGCATTTGTGCATGGTAGGCAAGCACTCTGCTAACTAAGGTACATCTTCAGTCCCTGAGAGTTTTATACAGCATATTTTTTAAAGAAACCCATGGAAAGTAAATTCAAGCAGAATTCACTCCAGTAAGCAATGTTGTACTGCTTGCAACAGGAATGGCTGATAGCTATGGCACAGACCTTGTCCCTTGACAGACTCTGACTGCCGTGGCCTTTGGGGATTATATTCTCTTGCACCTTTTTCAGTGTCTCACAGCAAGTGGCAGTCTAGCAGGTAAGGGCAGACACTTGCCAGCTGCTTCGAATCCTGGCTCCACTGCTACTTCTTGGCTGTGTGATGTTAAGTGAGTTACTTGTCCACTTCTAGATTCAGTGTTTGGAAAAAGATATGAACAATAATTTTCCCTGTAGCTTCAGGGTGTGATAGCTCAGTGAGTTAATGCGTGGAGCATATAATATACAGAAGATTATGGCTACGTTGTAATTCTCAGTACTTTTGCATTATGCTGTTGTCATTAAATATAAAATGCTGCATGCCTGTAATCCCAGCACTCAGGAGGCAGAGGCGGGTGGATCTCTGTGAGTTCAAGTCCAGCCTGGTCTACATAGTGAGTTCCAGGACAGCTGGGGCTACAGAGAGACCCTGTCTCAAAAAGACCAAAAAATTTTTTTGCAGCATTTATACAGTCATCCTGACTTATCCTCCACTTCTGAATTCTGAAATTCAATCAACTACAGATCAAAAGTATTTAGCACAAATGAGTCTGCACTGAACACATGCAGACTTTTTTACCTTGTCATATTTACCTGGGCAATGGTATAACAATTGTGGGCATAGTATTTATGTTGGGTAAATCATTAGTAATTAGGAGAGGATGTATAGAGGTCTGTATTAGTTCCTTTTCTGTTGCGGTAATAAACACCATGATGAAGGAAACTTAGCGAAGAAAGTTTATGTGGTTCCAGAGGATTGTGAGTTCATTGTGGTGGGGAAGCATGACAGCAGAGGCGCAGAAGCAGAAAGCTGAGTGACGGCTCCCATCTTCAGCGACTTGAGGGAAGCGTGTGGAAAGGAGCTGGAGGCGGGTCAAGGCTATTTACTCTCCAAGTCACCCTCAGTGACATGTATCCTACAGCAAGGCCACACCTCCTAGAGATTTCATGACCTTCTGCACACACCACCAACAACTGCAGACCATATATCAAGTGTTCAATTCTTTAGCTGATGAGGGACTTTTTCATTCAAACTACCACAAGCTTATATGAAAATGCACTGCTAGTTTATGGAAAGCTTATGAGCATCCATGGATTTTGGTATCTGAGCGAGTTTCTGGAATCAATATTTCAAGTGAATGTAATTCTCTCAAGAAAATGTGATGGCTTTCAATGTGTCCAGTCATCTGGGCTGAGCTCTATTTCCAAGATGAATTTTTCTATATGTTTCCGGGAAGAGTGAGGAGCATGAACCATTCTGATGTGATATTTGCAGACGTTTATTTTGTAAGGCATACACATTGTCCAACATGTGCCGGCTCCCACACTTCGTGGAAGGCAGTGGCTGGGCCTACAACCCCTCCACCTTTTCCTGGATCTTCCTACGGCTTTTCTCTGTCCAGAGACATGTGCTTGCTTCCATGGGAGCACCCTGACTTCTCCAGGACAGCCACATCACTGAGGACAGAGGCCGGTAAGAATGAACACAGACTCCACTCCATCCTCGAGGGCACCAGCTTGTCCACGTGCTCGTAGGTTCCCAGCTATTCTTGGTTCCCTTGACTTTACAACTGTCTTTTTTTCTGCTGAGTGTTTATGTCGTGGGTTCTAAATTCTGGAATAAGGTGGAGACAGCAGAATCAGGGAGATTGGTTCTTAACCAGTTCCTACACCTAAGGCCAGATCCTTATGGAAAAAAGTTTCTTGAAGCCGGGCATGGTGGCACACATGCTTAATCCTAGCACTCTGGAGGCAGAGGCAGGTGGATCTCTATGAGTTCAAGGCCAGCCTGGTCTACATAATGAGTTCCAGGCCAGCTGGGGCTATGGTGAAACTCTGTCTCAAAAAGACAAAAAAAAATTTTTTTCTTGATTAACATGAATAGATCTTTAATGGTCTCATTTCCTCAAACTTAATGTAACCTCAATTTCCTCAAAGTTAATATAACCTCAGTAATGAAAATAATTTCCCATTGGCAACATCATGGAGGTAAACACAAATGTGTCAGTGTGGTAGAACACACCTGTAATCCTAGCACTTGACAGATGGGAGAATCTCTTGTGAGTTTGAGGGCAGCCTGGCCTTCGTAGCAAGTTTCAGACCAGCCAGGACTACATAGTGAGAACCTATCTTAAAAACAAAGCAAAGTCAAACACAAACAAATGAAAGCATAAACCTTGAAATCATGTGTGATATTTGCTTGTAAAGACCTTTTTTGAGCTGGGAGTGGTAGTGCATGTCTTTAATTGCAGCACTTGGGAGGCAGAGGCAGGTAGATCTCTGAGATCAAGGCCAGCTTGGTCCACATAGAAAGCTCCAGGCCAGCTGGAGCTACAAGGAAGACCTGTCTCAGAAAAAAGTTATTCATATAATTCACCATAAAATTATTTTATATAATTGCAGAAATGACACTTTACAAATGTAAAATTGTCAGTAGGTATCCTAGATTATATTGAAAAATATTTCCACAATTGGGCTGGGTGTGGTGTCTCATGCCTTTAATCCCAGCATTCAGGAGGGAGAGGCAGGCAGATCTCTGTGAGTTCAAGGCTATCCTGGTCTACAGAGTGAGTTTTAGGCCAACTGGGGCTACAGGGAGACCCTGTCTCAAAAAGACCAAAAATATTGCCACAATTTATTCATATTTGTTTATTTCTTTTGCAATATTTGAGATTAAAAAATAATAATATATCACACCCCCTGAAGTAGTATTAGCAACTTCCATTGTAGTATCCTTGAACTTTTCTGGGAAAAAAATAAGCCCCCCCAATCTAAAACTTTCTGCTGATTCAAAGGAACCCCTCATCTCTCATTAACTCAGTTATTCTGAAGCACTGAGCAGCACTTGCTGTGTGCTGGACATGAAAGCTGCAGTCTGTACAAACAAACACTATCGCTTCTTCCTCTGACTGACATCAGTGTCTCACGGAAGCTACGGAGGCGGTGGTGACACTCCAATGAAGGGAATGGAGAATGAGTGTGGGGCTCAGGAAGGAGTCTGCCAATTCACTGGGGAGCTGGAGAGAGCTTTTTAGAGAGAATACTTAAATTGAATGAGTATTAAAATTGAAACCAAACTCAGACTATAAAAAGGGGAAAGGTCTTTTGGGACAGAGGGAAAGGAATTCTGAAAACCTTGAGTTACAAGGAAAAGATGAAGTATTTGGGAAAATGGCCAGTAGCAGACTCAGGAGTTTGAAAGTCAGGAAATTGAAAGGTTGAAGGAGATTGATGTTAGAGAGGAGGAGAGAAGATAGCCAAAGTGAAGAGAAGGAAGACAAGCAGCACTGGGGACAGCACTCAGGAGATGCACAGCCCTTTGCAAGGTGGAAGGAAGAAGAGACTGACTTGGATCACAGCAAAGAGAGGCCAGAAAAGACCCAGGGGAGAATTGGACTATGCTCAAGGGAGGAGGAACATTTAAAGATGTTCAGTGCTGACCAAAGTGCAAGTGGAATAAGGATTGTCTCACCCGTGACCTTTCCAAGTGGACTTTTGTGGAATGAAGAGTTCAAATGGACAAGGTGCTGAGTGTTCCCTGAAGGAGAGCAGCAGCACCTGCCCATGACTCTTCCGTAAAACCTGCCCCGAGCGCAGGGAGGAGAATGTGGGGATAAACGAGCATATTTATTCACGCAACAGAAAAGGAACACACACACACACACACACACACACACACACACACACAATGAGATAAACTTGTCAAACAAGAAAAGAAAACCTCAGAGACTAAATGGTTAAGAAAACCCAGAATTACTAAAGAAGGTAGATAGGAGCCTTGAAGCTGTTTTATCTTATGCAAACATTATTTTCCTTTCAGATTTTGCTAGCCATTCTGAAATATGAATCTGAATCTGCATTTGCATTCATGAAAATCTTTCAGCAACTTCTCATGGTTTACAGTATAAAGTATATATGATAGATAATGTTATCAAAACCTCTTCTTTGTCTAAGATCAGGTGCATATGGTATTATTAACCCTAGTTTCACACTCACTCTCATATAAGAACAAATCACTAATCTATCACCACCTGACTTACAGTGTTTTCTACAGGATGGGTTTATATTCCCAACCCATGACATTGGGCTTGACCATGACTTACTTTGGCTAATGAATATGAGCAGGAAATAGAAGATTTAAGCTACTGCATATACCACTACCTTCCTGATAGGAGAATACACATCCAGAATCGAGGCTATTCCTTAACCTTGGGTCCTGTGAAACAGAAGCACAGAAGACAACCCACAGACACGATGGAGACATGGAGAAATGTTAATGCTTGCTGTTGTAACTTCAGCAGAGATGATTAATAAGAATTTGTCAATGGACTTGGAATAGCATCAATGCAAAGTACTTGAACAAGGGAGTAATGTGGTTCACAATTGTGTTTGGTATTGATCATATCAGCAAGTTCTAGATACAAGATGAACACATTTCTGACAAGGTTAAACATCTTTACAGCCCTTTCTCTACCAGTGGCCCTGGGTCTTCCTCTTAACTATGAAGTTTGCATCATAATGGGATAAAATGGGTTCAGTCTAATGGAGTTTTGCTCCTATCTTTTTTCTCTTAAATAGGAGACATTCTTCAACATGACCACTACTGAGGGTGCCATAGAACACCTTTTGGTATTTATTTTGCAACTAAAAAAAACCTTAAAAACTGGGGGCTGGAGAGATGTCTCATCAGCTAAGAGTACCTACTGCTCTTGCAGAGGACCCAGGTTTGATTCCCAGTACCCACATGGAAGCTAACAAACATTCCTAACTCCAGTTCTGGGGGATCCAACACCCTCTTCTGACCTCTGAGGACATTTCTTGACACAGGTGGACTTACACACAAGCAGACAATACACTCATACACAAAAAATAAAAATGATAAAAATATATTTAAAAACTTAAAAAACTGATCTCTTAAAAGTATCATGTCTTGCCTGGCATGGTGGCATACACCTTTAACCCCAGCACTCAGGAGGCAGAGGCAGGCAGATCTCTATGAGTTCAAGGCCAGCCTGGTCTACCTGGTGAGTTCTAGGACAGCTGGGACTCCAAGGAGACCCTGTCTCAATAAAACAGTACTACATGTTACATGGATGTGTACACAAAATTATTCTTACACTTTTCCCTGTTTACTAGAGAAGGCTCTGCATCTGACCTTTCTGTGCAGGATCTGGAGTCTGTGGGATGAAGAAATGTCATGGAATGATTTTTAAAATCATTGTTTAAGAAAAGACATGAAAAGAGATCAATTGATCCCNTAGGACTACAGGGAGACCCTGTCTCAAAAAGACCAAAAAAAAAAAAAAAAAAAAACTGCTGAGAACCCTTTCGCAGTCTTATCTCCCAAGCAGCTCACTGGTTCCCTTCCCTCGAGGTGCCCAGCATCACCTTTTTCTACCTATCCTTCGTGAGATATTCTAATTGTGTACACATAACCCATATATAATTTTGGAATATTTATGTATGTGTGCTTATCTATAAATTTGTACACATACATACATATATATATGTTTTCTAATGGAGTTGTCAGCATCTCTCTTGTTTTCCCTGTCAATGCATCTTGCAAATTGTTCTGGAACAAAATACTTCTTCATTCGTTTTATGGCTGTCTGGTATTCCATTTTGTGGACAGGCTATAATTTATTTAACGAGTCCTCTTTCTGATGAGTATTTAGATTGCCATTCTTCTGGTGTTTTCAAACAGTGTCGTGTGAAGTTGCCTGGTATCTGAGATATTCACCTATTTGAGCCTATATGTGAGGAATACGGATGCAGGCTCAACTCATGGGGAGCTTTGGCTTCGCTGTAGGATAAGTGGTGCTTCATTGTCCAGCTGGCCTGGGTGGTGAGGGCTGACCCTGGCCTCTTGGGCTCCGTGCCTACTACCCCTGTAGTTAGAGGACTTCCCCTGTGATCTTTAGCCAGAAACATACAGGTGTAGTTTCTGCCCTCCTCCTCCTCCTCCTCCTCCTCCTCCTCCTCCTCCTCCTCCTCCTTCTCTTGGACTTCACTGGTGCCAGAAGCCAAGGATTTCAATAGCTACCAAGTGCTTGGGTCACTGTTAAAACTCAGAGCAATCATTCTTTAAACTGAGTATCTACAGCCTCGAGACTCTGGCTTCTAAAGCTTAGAACAGTAGGCTCCTACTTCTCATGGCTTGGAACTGTAAGCCTCTGACCAGTTTGATCCCAGAGGCACTGGGCACTCAAGGACCTAAAGCAGCCAGTAGCAGAAGTTTCTCCTCTCCTGCTTGTGACTTTTATCTGGGTATTGCTAATTGGTAATAGTACTTTTGTTTAAAATTTAAAAATAGCCAGGTGTGGTGGCACATAACTTTAGTCCCAGAGCTTGGAAAGCAGAGGCAGGCAGATATCTGTGAGCTCAAGCCCAGTCTGGTCTACATAGGGAGTTCCAGGCCAGTTGGGACTACAGAGAGACTGTGTCTCAAAAAGACCCCCCCTCCCAAAAAAAAGTTCCACATGTTGAAGGTCATTACTGTTCTTCCTAGAGCAGCCCTTGCCCTCTCTAGGAAACTCCTTTCTTTCCTCTACAATCTTTCTTAAGAATGCAATTTTTGAGCCAGGCGTAGTGGCACACGCCTTTAATCCTAGCACTTGGGAGGCAGAGGCAGGCGGATCTTTGTGAGTTCAAGGCCAGCTTGGTCTACAGAGTGAGTTCCAGGACAGTTGGGGTTACAGGGAGACCCTGTCTCAAAAAAAAACAAAAAATAAAAAATAAAAATAAAAAAAGAATGCAATTTTTGTATCTGGAGAGGTGGCTCAGCTATTAAGAGCATTGGCTGCTCTTACAGAGGACCCAGGTTCAATTCCCAGCATTGACATCATGGCCAACAATTGTCCATAACTCCAGTTCCAGAGGATCTGACTTCCTTTTCTGACCTCTTTGGCATTACATGACATGGGTGTACTTACATGCATGAAGGTAGATTATTCATACACATAAAATTTGAAAAAAATTAAAGAATATAATTTTTACAGGTTGATCTTTTTTTGTGCTTGTTTCTCCACCAGGCTTCTACAGTTCTCTTATTTGTTTGCTCAGCTTGGCTTCATGGATTTTCAGCAGAACTTTGTTTCTTAATAAGTATGTTTCTTAGTGATAGAGATGTTAACATATAAACACACATTCTAGAGAAAGTCTAGAAGAATAACAATTATATTACTTCTGTGATTCTGGGTCTCTGAACTTAGCTGCAGTGATTTTCAATTGTGATTTCTGGTGGTGAACTTACATTTGATTAGTCTTCTTTTTAAATATTTATTTATTATTTTCATTGTATGTATATGAATGTATTGCCTGCATGTGTGTGAGTAGACCATGTCACACAAGGCTTGCACAGGTCAGAAGAAAGAGTTGAATCCTCTGCAACTGGAGTTATGGGTGGTTGTCAGCCATCCTGTCGGTGCTGGGAATTGAGCCCAGGTCCTCGACAAGAGCAGCCAGTACTCTTAACCACTGAGCCATCCCTCCAGCCCCTGATAAGTCTTCTTACACTGTTTATAAAATTATCTTGGAATTACTTTCTAGCTGCTATGCTTGAGTGTTCTCTCCTGATTAAAACGCTGTTTTCCTCTAGTTATAGCATGATTCTATTTTTAATCCTATGGAATAAGGGACACAATATTGCCTGTCCTTTTTGGGATGCTTAGTGAGACTGCAACGCTATTGCTATTTTAGGGCAACCTTGCCATCAGTTGGGCAGCCTGTTTATACTGTCTTCTTAACTGTGCCTTCGTTAACATAGACCAGAGCTACTCCTGTGCTTCTGGAGCATGTACCCTGCCCTGCCCTGAGCTCTGGCTCTACGTTTATCATCAAACAAATCTGGACTTCTTCCGAGTAGTTCTTATTACTCTTTGAGTTTTAAAATTCTTTACTGAAATTCTTGATACACATGACACCAAAACAAACACTGATGCAGGGAATCGGGAACCTGTTCCATCGGGAAATCTCATTTGATTGCAGTTAGTACTTTATAAATAATGGAATCAAGTGATTATATATCTCAAACAATTTTGAGAGTTCTGTATGACTAGTGGATCTAGCTTCCACCTAAGCGAAGGAAGAGCATGCACAGGCCTATGACAAGTCCTTGGTGTACAGAATCAATCTACTCAGTCACCCTGAGTGTTTGAAGTTGCCTGTGAACTTGGGTCCAGGACCCCTTTTTGAGGGTACCATATTCTTGAGTGACCTATTGCTGCTTAGTCAGTGCCTAGGGAAGAGACATGAGGCTCTTTGAATCTTGTGTGCAGAAACCATGAGTGTTTCTCACCTTGACTTTGCCTACAACGTACTACTGAGTGTTTCTCACCTTGACTTTGCCTACAATGTAGTTATAAGCAACAGAAAAAAAATAGCTTCTTTCTCCCCCCCTTCCACCTATCTTGCTCACTCTCTCTCTTAGTCTCTCCCTGCACAGTCTTACCACATAGCCTGAGCTCACCCCCCACGCATAATCCTCCTGCTTTGGTCTCCTGTGTGCTGTATTACGGAAGTGTACTACTATGCCCGAATACAAATGTTAAAGGCTAAAGGCAACTTTTAAAAATATTTTTAAGATAGTAGTAGAGGGACTTTAAATGATGTGGAATGGCAGAATATGGCAATGGAGAAGTATTAGTTGGATAAGGAGCAATGTAATGGAAGGCTACATCTAGTTAAGTAACAATAGCTAAACTGGTGGCTTAAACAAGTTGACTTCATTTGTCTCCTGCCAGGCAGTTCACAGCAAATAAGGCGACTCATGCTGTGAAGTTTCCAGGAGCTCTAGTGTGGCGTCCTTATTGTTTTCCACATATCAGTTCTGAAGATGACCTGGTAAGAAGTTGAAAAACAGGAGGTCTCACATATTACTTCTTCTCACGTCCCTTAAACTGACTCCAGTAACATGTTCACAAATAGCTGGGAAAAAAACTAAGAAATATGATCTTTAGCTCTACGTTCTTCCCGTGGTCCTCCCTGTTTCAAGACAGTGGAGGGTATCCTGCAGTAAGAGCAAGTCTTTGCGACAACGCAGGTTTTTTTTTTTTTCCTTACCAAGTCACCAATTGGATCATGGGAACTCTACTCCTATGACCTCATCGAAGCATAGTAATAACTTTGGAGGCTCGACTTCCAAAAACCATCCATAAATGAATTTTGAGATTCCATTTTCAGGAAGAAATCAAGAAAAACTGCTGAGACTGCTATCAAGGATAGAGAGACTAAGAACACACCCTGTATCTGTGATCCAGATATGAGGAAAACAGGAAACACAGCGATGATGTTACCATTGCTGCTGCCACAGGACTCAGCATTGGCGTCCCCAGAGTGCTGATGCCGAAGCCCATGTTTAGGTAGAGCTACAGAAAGACAGCAATCTAGAGAGCCCTGGGCAATGGTGGGAAAGACACGTTTCAGGTTCCCACAGGGTGTGGCTGGAGCCTGAAAGCAGCTTGCTTGACTTTTCTGAAGGCACTAGGGATGGAGCTATTCAACCTCTTCCCTAATGCTTGCTGTGCCTTGGGTTGTGGCAGTGTGACTCTACCTGACATACTCTGTGTGTGTGTGTGTGTGTGTGTGTGTGTACCTGTGTCCAAATTTCCTCTCTTTACAAGGACACCTATCTGATTGCCACTTCACTCTACTCTAGTATAACCTCATACTATCTCCATTAACTGCATCTTCAAAGACCCTTTTCCAAATATTCATATTCTGAGGTATTATAGATTCATATTTTTACGTAAGAATTTGCTGGGAGGGACATAGTTCAGCTTATAGCAAATACTTCTTAAATGGAAATAGGATGTTAGAGATGTAGAGGAGTAATAGCTCCAATCCGCTGCAACTGTCTTGAGGATTAAAGAAGAAACAATACTTTAGTACAAATCCTAGAACTGAAAAGCACTTGGTAATCTGAGTCTTAACTACTATTATAAAATAATACCGGTGATAACATTATTCTATTTATTCATCAGTTTTTATTTATACTCTCTTCTGTGTTAAGTCCATATTTAAAACATGAAATATAAAGTAAATGTTATCTGAGCACATGAGTTCATACTTCAGTGAACCAAAAGGCATGTAGACAGTTAATGGGTCAAGGCAAGCTGTTACAGTGGACTACTATAGAACTGGAGCACCAGGGACAGCTTTTATAAGTGATGCTAGCCACATGGTTGCCTATGGCTCACACCATTAGAATGGTAGGAAAAAGACAGCACAATAAGATGCTTTTGCATCCCTGAATCATTTATTTGATAGACGCAGGCAGTGAGTGGATCATCTCGAAACTATGGTAGCATATTTTCAGACTGATACTTCCTTCAAGCTAAAGAACTGATTTCCCTTGTTTTAAAGGTCTGGGTCAAAATATTTATTTATTTATATTTTTAATGTTTTATTTTAGGTGTATGAGTGCATCACTTGCATGTTGTAAGTGCACCCATGGTGTGCAATGCCCATGGAAGTCAAAACAGGGTGTCAGATCCCCCTGGAACTGGAGTTAAGGACAGTTGTTAGCTGCCACGTGAATGCTGGGAATCGAACCTGGGTTAACCACTGAGGCATCTCACTAACCCTGGGTCAAAATATTTACAGTTCAAAGGAAGGATTTAGAATATTGCTAATAAAACTAGTAACTAGCATATTATCTTAAATAATATTTGATGAAGATCTTCACAAGGTTTACTAAGGTTTATAAGTTGGACATTATCCCTTGTTCTTGGAAAAAAAATGAACGTCTTTCTAAAGGAATGGGATACATAATCATGTTCATGGAAGTTTCCCCGAATGGTAAATAACCTTTAAAACTAAAGCTTTCAGTAAAAATAATATATATTTATTAGTCCACATTGTCTTCCTTTGGGGTGGACTTTAAGATAGCTTTTCACAATTTTCTTAAATTTGGACACACTGTATCCAAATCTCTTCTTTGGTCAATGAAATTTGATTGGAAATGATAGTTGCCATTCCAAGCAAAAAGTTGTACCATCTGAGCATGGTAAACTATTTATTTCCTGATTTGTCCATCTCAGCCCACAAAAAACATATTTTTTCATTCATGCTTTTGGCTGCTCATCAGTGAAAAAAGAATTCAGAGCTCCTCACTTCAGCAAGCACCGTGTGGGACAGCCAGGCTTCCCTGCTCTGTTCTGAGAAGTCAAGCCAGGCATGGTGGCACACAGCGATTAATGCGGCATTGGAAGACTGAGGCAAGAGGAGTGCTGTACATTCAAGGCCATCCTGGGCTACATGTTGAAGTTTTTAATTAATTAATTAATTAATTAATTAATTAATTAATTGTGTATGAAAGTACTGTCTGCATGTAGGTTTGTGCACCCGTGTTGTGCAATGCCTCGGAGGTCAGAAGAGGGGGTTGGATTCCCCTGGAACTAGAGTTAAAGATGGTTGTCAGCCACAGGGAGGGAGGGAGGGAGGAAGGAAGGAAGGGAGGAAGGAAGGAAAGAAGGAAGGAAGGAGAAAAAAGAATTCTGGAGGTAAAGTAGATTTGCTTAGGGTTGTATAGCATTTAGCTTCAGCCATCTGAAACTGCTGATATCTTGTCATCTTAACTTAGAAAAATAGTTTCATGTGATTCAGTGAAACTGGTTGAGTCTTGGTTTTCCAAGCTCATCTCTTTTCTTTTTATGAAGCATCTGAAATCTGGGTGTTTTGAGAAGTGTGTGTGGATGGGAAGGTGAGGGAATCGGATGATCTGAAGTGGTAAAGCTGCGTTGATGAACTGACCTAAAGCAAGGTCTGTGGACAGTGTGAAGTGGGCCAGGCAAGGAGGTAAAAACGCTGATAGTAAGGAACAGAAAGACTAGGAACAAGTCTAAGAAAACAAAACAAAAGGAGCGCTGTAGGAGTGCTGATTGTCTTTGGGGACAATTCAAGTCTGGCCTGCCCAAGTAGTTTTGTTTTATTGTATTATGTTGAGCTTTAACACGCAAAAGGCCAAAAATAAAAGCAAAATCTCCATACCTTAACAATTTGAGCCTGACCCATGATGCCTTTCACAGACATCTGCCTGCCTAATGACCCATGGCCCCTTACACGGATGACTAGTATCAGGAAAAACAACTTACAATATAAAGCTAACCACTTAACAAGATAATGAGAGGGCCACTTGTCCCTCAGATATGGACCCCACAGGAGTCTTGTGATAAGATGATGTAACCTGCCTCCTGAACTGCATAAAAAGAACTTCCACCATCTCCAATGGTCAGGCAGCTCTCCCTCTCCTCCTTTGTAATGAATTTCAATAAACTCTTTGTTTATCTCTGCACTTGGTAGATTCTTTTACCACTTGTGTCATCAGCCTTCCAAATCCTGCTTCTCACAGTCAGTGCTGGAAATTGAACCCAGGGCCTCCATCCAGTGCTCTACCACCGAGCATGGATGCACCCTCACTTTTTTTTTTTTTTTTTTTTT
>VZQC01008215.1:401232-433905 GCA_009823505.1 Rhizomys pruinosus | reverse complement strand
TTTTTTTGGTATTTTTGAGAGACAAGTTCATCCCTGTAACCTCCGCAGAGGCCTGGAATACTCTCTGTAACCAAGCTGTCCTTGAACTCACAAGATCCACCTGCCTTTGCCTCCCGAAGTCCTGGGATTAAAGGCGTGTTGCCACTATCCCGACTCCTTTTTTTTTTTTTTTTACAGTTTCTTTGCAATTGGTGTTCAAAAATAAAAATTGAATGCTGGCAGGTCACATTTACTATGCCAGCTGGTAAGAGATCTCTGCTTTGGAATTTAAATGCAGTACCAGTTAATTATAAACTGGTAAGTATATTTTGCCATTCTCATCAAACTTTGTACATTTTCTTTTTAGAAATCATGGAAGAAGGAATAATTATTCAAAGATTAGATTGAGCAATTCCTTCTTCTCTCGGCTGAAAATATCATATCAACATTTTCCAAATCCCTATGACCATTTATAGCAAGTTATTCATTTGGAGACCTTATTTTTATTCTGATAATTACCACAGTTTATTGTCATATCACCATCATATCATCGTCTTTGTAGTTCCCAAAGTTCCTATGACTGATATTACAGGAGAGTAATTAAGAAAATGTTAGGCCAGGCATGGTGCTGCACACCTTTGATCCTAGCCCTTGGGAGGCAGAGGCAGATCTCTGTGAGTTCAAGGCCAGCCTGGTCTACATAGTGAGTTTCAGGACAACTGGAGCTACAGGGATACATGTCTCAAAAAGACAAGAAAGCAAGAAAGCAAGAAAGCAAGCAAGCAAGAAAGAAAGAAAGAAAGAAAGAAAGAAAGGAAGGAAGGAAGGAAGGAAGAAAGAAAACATTAGAAGAGACTATGTTCTAAGATGGTTATACCAAACCTTGTGGTATCAGAGGCTTGAAATTATGATATTAAATGTCATTATTTTAATGATGATCAGAACAATAATGTTGTCAGCTGACATTATTGAGTAGTTAGCACATGATAGACACTCTGGATTAGTGAAAATACTGACATATCTACCTTTATTTGAAGATGTAGTATCCTTTTGTATCCTTTCAGTTAGATTTATAAGCTAGAGCTTCTTGAGTAGCTTATTGGTCTAGTGCCAGGCTCTGGGTTTGATACCTGGGACTTGAAAAAGGAAACAAAGTATATCCTAATTAAAAACATGACATTGAATTGTATTTCTGCTTCTAGGCAATCTTTACTAATAGAGTTCACTACAAGTTCTCTCTCTCCCTATTTCCCTCCCTTTCTCTGACAGTGCTTTATCATGTTTTGAATATCTTTTTTTTTTTTTTTTGCCTTTTTGAGACAGGGTCTCCCTGGAGCCCCAACTATCCTGGAACTCCCTATCTTCCTATGTAGAGCAGGCTGGGCTTGAACTCACTGCCTACCTGTGCCTCTTGCGTGCTGAGATTAAAGGTGTGCACCACCATGCTTGGCTCTGAATATCTTAGCTGTAAGCACTTTTAACGAGTAAAAGCCCTAAACTCATGGTTATTCTATACTTTAAAGAATCTTGGGAGAAAAAAATATATTTCTGGACTCTTCCATGGTAGAATTGTTTGTAATCATCATTTTCTTGATATCAAAATCTTTTTTTTTTTTTTTGGTCTTTTTGAGACAAGTTCTCCCTGTAGCCTCAGCTGTCCTGGAACTCACTCTGTAGACCAGGCTGGCCTTGAACTCACAAAGATCCACCTGCCTCTGCCTCCCGAGTGCTAGAATTAAAGGCATGTGCCACCATGCCTGGCTGGAAATGTAGGTCAGTTGGTAAAATGGTTTCCTATTATGTGCAAAACCCTGGGTTTATGTCCAGCACCAAATAAAACTAAGCATGGTGTTCTACACTTGTAGTAACAACACCAGAGAGAAAGAAGCAGGAGATCAGTTCAAAGCCATCAGGGGCTACACAGAGAGTTTGAGAGCAGCCTGAACTATATGAAGTGTTATCTCAAAAACAAAATAATAGAGTTGGATGTGGTGGTGTGCATCTTTAATCCCAGCACTTGGGAGGCAGAGGCAAGCAGAGTCCTGTGAGATCAAGGCCACCCTGGTCTATATAGTGAGTTCCAGGCCAAATGGGGCTACATGGAGACCCTGTTTCAAGAAACCAAAAGAAAAATTTTAAAGTGGACTTACAACCTGCCGAATGGGAGGAACTCATGTGTGGTACTGTAAATGTAGCCAAATACATATGGCTGGAGAGGTCATAGAACCTAGGGAAAAACCTACACCTGTCACATCAATAGACAAATGTAATATTTTTTACTGTGTGCTAGGTATGTATCCTTATATTTACAGACCTGTATACCTCTTACCTCTCATCAAAGAAGCTTCTTTTTGCAACAGATGGAGACTATTACAGAGTTCCACAACTGGTCAAATACAGAGAATAACAGTTTGGAGAGTCCCATCCCTAAATGCACATCTACAATGCACCTCAGCACCTGAGGCTAAGGAAATATAGTAGAAAGCGGGGCAGAGAAAATATTAATGCATCTCTCAACTCTCATCAGCAAATCTTCCTTGTGCAACCGATGGTGATTAACACAGAAAGCTGCAACCACCCAAAAAGAAAAGAAGACTGCAGGGTGCATGTCCCTGGATAGGACTCTGATATTAAACCTCTGCCACCCAGGGCTCAGGGACCATTGCAGGAGAGGGACCTGAAATATTGTGAAAGATGGGAGTGGGAGATGACGATAAGGAAACAGTCGTCCAGGCTTCTGGATACTTGCTCATATGAACTTACAGCAGTGGTGACAGTATGCACAAGACCCATGCAAAGTCAAACCAGACAAAAACCCAGCATAGGTGTGGGCAAGTGGGTAAGAAGTCCCAGCCTTAGCTGAGGAACTATTGGCAGATGATGATGTTGCCAATGGATGAACTCAGGCTCCTGCGGATGAACTCACACTAAGGGACGTCTGGGCACACAAACTTGACTTGTTGGGACTTAACATATATGACAGAATGCATGAAATCTGGTGAGGGGTATGGGAGGGCTGCAGATAAGGGAGGGGATGTAATTATGATTAAGATGTATGAAATACACAAAACTTTAATAAAAATTAGAAAAATGTAAATAAAATGAAACAACAATAATAGTAATAGTAATAAACTTATCATAAACTGCGATGAAAAATAGAAAGTCTTAGAAACTGAAATATGCTAGAACAGAAAGGAAGGACAGATTTTTTTTTTTTTTGTCTTTATGAGACAGGTTCTCCCTGTAGCTCCAGCTGGCCTGGAACTCACTATGTAGACCAGGCTGGCTTGGTCACAGAGATCCACCTGCCTCCTGAGTGCTGGTATTAAATGTGTGCACCACCACACCCGGCAGAAGGGCAGATCTTTAAATACACTTTGAGTTATGAGTTTCTTGTTTCTCATCTTAGAAGAGACTCATATGCTCCATCCCCTACTGATATTTCCCATTGCACATTAGCTATCTGTTTTGTAGAATAGTTTTATTTACCAACTGGGTATTGTTGATTTAATAGACTCTTGTACAATGAATGACCAGGTGTAGAAATAATTGTGAGTTTGATTTGGGGAAAGAATTCATTATGCCTGTTCAGCATTTTCACGGAAGGTTACTTTTCCTGCTAGATTCATCCCTTTTATTTGCTAAGAAAGTTGGACAATGTTTGCCTGACTACATTTCAACTTGTCTAATTACGCCAGTAATTAAAGCTTTATCTTGAGTTTCCTCCAGTAAATTTGATTTATCTGCACAGAGGTTGTTCAAGATGAAGGTTATAAAATAGAGCAAAGGAAGAAAACAAAATGAAAATTACCTACTAAGTTTGTAGTTGAATTTGACATTTCTTTTAGAGCTTCCCGGCATACAAAGAATTAAATAAAAAGAAAAATATGTTTCCTTGGGTAGGGGCTTCATACTTGTATTACATCATAGATCAAACAGAGTCATGTAATTATTTTAAGAGATACAGGGGACTGGAGAGATGACTCAGTGGCTGAGAACACTGGGTATTTTTTTGCAGAGAATCTAGGTTTGGCTCCAAGCAGCCACATAGAGACGACAATCATCTGTTGCTCCAGTTCCTTTGGATTCAGTGCCCTCTTCTGGCCTACTTGGGCACTGCATGCATGAGGTGCATTTACATACATGCAGGCAAAACATTGATAACCATAAAATAAACATAAAAATAATTTTTAAAAAAGAGATGAGGGCTAGAGAAATGGCTCAATGGTTAAGAGCATTGGCTGTTCTTGCCAGAGACCAGGGTTCGAATTCCAGCACCCACATGGCAGCTAACAACTGTCTGTAACTCCAGCAACAGAGATCCAACACCTTCTTTTATCCTCCTCAGGAACAGTATGACATGGATGTAGCTGCACACATGCAGGCAAAACACACATACACATGAAATAAAATAATAAATAAAATATTTTTTTAAGAAAAGAGAGAGATGAGTGACAATGAGGGGGCCCATGATCTGCCCTGGGCTTCAGCTCACCAGAGGGCTGACAGGATGGAAGTTCAGGCACACATGTAAGCACTCTGGGCCGTACTCAGAAACCAGGTCATCATGATTGGGAGAGTGTGCTATAAAGTTCACATTAATTACCTAAAAACAACAAGAAGAAGGACGTCTCAGTTGCTCTGAGAGGAAAATGGTATTTGCTAGGTCTTTCAACTTAGTTTTTATTGATTATTAGTAAATATGTGTGTATGTGTGTGTGTGTTCATGATGTATGCATTGAATGTATGTTCCACGGCACACATGTGGAAGTCAAAGAGCAACTTTGTGGACTTGGTCCTCTCCTTCCACCTTTTCATGAGTTCTGGGATCAAAGTCAAGTCACCAGGCTTCCATGCAAAGCACTTTACCCCCGGAGCTATCTCACCAGCCCTGTTTTCTGGGTCTAATTTCTAAAATGCTACATTTATCACATTGCTTATTAATAAGTATAGACTTCAGATTTTGCAGTTAATATCTGCATAGTCATTCACTTTTGATGACAATTATTCCAACAATTTGCCAGTAAGGTATTTGTTTGCATGCTTGCTTGGCATTCACTGTTTCTAGGCAGAGTCTCCTCCTCAGTGGCAGGTTACAGCATCACCCAGTTCTCCAGAGGAATTTTTGGAGTAAGCGATATAGGGTTTCCCTCTCGGCTTCCTAAAAGAGTATTCCTTTGGGTTGTGTAAGACCAGCCAGCCCTTGGCCCATGGTGATGATGTGTAAGTATGTATTCTGTTAGTGCCCTGCCCTTCCAAACCTGATGAATGGTTCAGGAGGGCAGGGTACTGCAACTTGATGCCTGCAGGAAAAGAAGTGAAAATTTCATTAGGCTTTTGCTTAATGAACCAATATGTTGGCTTCCAAGTTATGCAAGTTGTAACAGGCAGTATTTTGGAAACAAGCACAAGGATATAATCAGCTACTAAGATACATAAGCAAAGTATGCCAAGAGCACCTTCCTCCCAGCCAGCCTTGTAAGGGACATGGGAAGGAGCTTTGAGTGAGGGAGGTGCTGAATACTGTTGCCATGCAGGGATGTTAAACAATAAACAGCACATATATTCTCCAGGGCTCTTCTTTAAGAGATCTGGCTTGAGTGAGCACAGCAGACACTCCATCAGGCTGTTGCCGTGAGAAGCAAAGGGGCTGGCCATGGCCCAGAAGGTTTGTGTCAGCAAATAACTTGGATGAAAGTTAAGGAAGCCCAGTTGCAAATACTAAGACTTACTACTAGGTAGATGATATTTCTTCCTAGAAAAATATCGAGTAGTTTAACTCGAACTAATGTGATATTTTTCTAATTTTTTTTGTTTGGTGACTTAGAAAGCTATTTTCATCCCTCCCTGTAAGGCATCTCCCTGCTTGTATCATTTGTCCTACGACTCAGTGGAGTTAGTACTCTCCTTTCGCTGTGAGGGTTCAAGGGTTTGAACTCAGGTCATGGGATTGGTCACAGGAGTCTTTAGTTGCTAAGCCTGTTTGTTTGTTTGTTTGTTTTCACAAATGGAATTTTAGTCAGCTATAAAGCAGAATGTCATTTGCAAAAAAATTAACACTGGACATGATCATATGAAGTCAAATAAGACAAAGTCACAAAACCAAGTAGTGCATGTTTCTCCTCCCCTGCAGAATTTCGTGTGTGTGATGGTGAGGGTGTCAAACTGTAAGTGCTAGTATCAGGAGCGTGATGTGTGAAAGGTACAATGGACATGAGAGAAGGAAGAAGCAGTAGATGGAGGCAAAGTGATCAAAGCAGAGTAGAGGCATGAAAATGTGGTAATGATGGACATACACTATTATAGAAAACAATATCCCCAAATTAATAAATTAACAAATAATAGTTTGACTGAATAAGTTACCATACTGATGCAACTGGATTTCAGAGAGTTTGGGGGACATGGAATGATGTCAGAAACCCATATATTAGCATCTTCGCTCCCATTTCCTCAAAATCTGACCGCTTGTGAAGAAAGGCCTTTACAGAGACAAATAATATAAAATGAGGTCTCTCAGCTGTCCCGCTCCAGTGTGAGTGGCCTCTTTATAAGAAGACATTGGGATATAGTGGAAAGGTCACCTAAGGACCCAGCAAGAGGATGCCATCTAAAGACAAGGAGAAGATACCAGAAACAAGTTGGCCGACACCTTCATCTGAAGAGTCTTACAGAACCATAAAAAGACAAATTTCCATTTTTAGGCCATCCAGTTAATGGTATTTTGTTATAGTAACTACCAAAAACAGGGCACAAATTTTTTTAAAGTACCTACTAAGAATTTTCTGAATTAAAAAAATTATTGGGGCTGGAGAGATGGCCTAGCGGTTAAGAGCGCTGACTGCTCTTACAGAGGACCCAGGTTCGATCCCCAGCACCCACATGGCGGTCAAGAACCGTCTGAAACTCCAATTCAAGGAGAACTCCAGTTCCAGGGGAATCCGACACACTCTTCTGACCTCCGTGGCATTGCACGACACGGGTGCACAAACCTGCATGCAGTCAGTACATTGATACACATACAGAAATAAATAAAATTTAAAAAAATTATTTATTATTTTTTATGTGTATGAGTGTGCTGTCTACATGTAGGTTGGTGCACTTGTGTCGTGCAATGCTGTGGAGGTCAGAAGAGGGAATCAGATTCCCCTGGAACTGGTTCTTAACTGCCATGTGGGTGCTGGGAATCGAACCCGGGTCCTCTGCAAGAGCAGTCTCTCCTCAGTTGGCTGAAGACCCACAGGTCAACAGTTTATATCAGAAGATTTTCCTGGCAGACCTAAAGACACCTTCATAAGAGGTCTGAATCATGGTTTTACCTTTGTACATTCAATGGATAATTGTATGGTACTGTCCCCTATTTGGAACTCCAACTTTAACTGAGAAGAACATAAATTTAGCAAGGCTTGGTAGCTCATGCTTATAATTCCAGCACTGAAAACTGAGGCAGGTGGATTACTATCAATTCAAGGCCAGCCTAGACTATAGACTGAGCTCTAGGCCAGCATAAGTTATAGAGTAAGAACACTTGTTTATAAACAAAGAAAGCATGCGAATTCTGAAAACTACTCATCAGGAATCTTTCCATCAGTTTTCATCAAGGACCTAGAAGGAATTTATTGGTAGATTTTGTTGTTGTTGTTGTTGTTGTTGTTGTTGTTGTATTTATAAAATTGTTTATTGATTAACAAAGCTTAGCATGTGACAACTGAAAATGAATCATTGCCCTGATCGTTCACTCTGGACGATTCATATGATGCTGAGCATCAATGTCCAGGTCTTGACCCTTGCTGTGCCTTGGACTTCTAGGCTATCACATTGATCTTTCTTGTGTCCTGGCCAGAACGTATTTACTTCTTTCCATGGGTTTTCCTTCTTCACTCTTTAAGGATGACAGAGTAACTGTTAACATTGAATTAACACACTTACTGACATAATCAAACCATAACCTTAAAGTTGTTAGAAGATACTCTAGGCTATGTAACTTAATTGGCAGAGGGCTTGCCAGCATGCACAAGGCCTGGGTTCAGTGTCCAGCACTGGATAAATCAGGCATGGAGGTGGACATCTATAATCCCAGCACTCAGAAAGTAGAGGAAAGAGATCCAAAGTTCAAAGTAATGTTCCTTGGCCACAAAGAGTTCCAGGCTAGACTGGAAGGCATGTGATTCATGAGATCCTGTATTCTCAGTCAAAACCAAAAAGATAGTCTAATAGTCAGCTTTAGTACAATCTAGCCCTCAGTGGAAATTACTAGAAATCTCATTCCTTTTCTTCTAAGAATTTCAGAGACTTGGTTTTTTTTTTTCTTTATTTTAAATAATTTTTTAAATATTTTATTTTATTTTTTTATGTATATAAGTGTACTGTCTGGATGTAGGTTTGTGCACCCATGTCGTGCAGTGCCACAGAGGTCAGAAGAGGGTGTTGGATTCCCCTGGAAATGGAGTTAAAGACAGTTCTCAGCCGCCATGTGGGTGCTGGGGATCGAACCTGGGTCCTCTGCAAGAGCAATCGGTGCTCTTAACCACTAGGCCATCTCTCCAGCAAATTTCAGAGACTTGTAAGCTTGGCATTGATAGTGCATGTTTTGGTTCATTTTGGATTTTCCATGTGCCTGGAACATGTTCACCAGCCCCTAAGAGCAATTCTCATGGCATTACGAGTTGAAAGAAAAAAGGTTCCTATTGGTCTAGGTTTGCAAGCTAAACCCCAGCTCGTGTTATATACCAGATTTTTATTTATTGATAGAGTTGTCCCTCAACTTTTATATTCTTTTCTGTGGCTTGAGGTTAGAACTCAACTAACTACATTCCTCAGATTACTTCACCATCTAATTGCTTACTAAGTTCTATGGACGAGAGACACTGAGGAGAATTAAAAGGATGGAGGAGGGTGAAAGGGAATTTGTTCTTGTATTTTTGGTAATCGTTTCACTCATTACTTCTGTAGCAGGGTACTGAGACATGTGGCTCCAGCTCCCAGCTTTTGTTTTTAAGCTCTCAGCATTCTCCCATACTGTGCTGCCTATGGGGAAGCAGCAACTGCTAGCCTTTAATCCCGTTTGCAGTTGGAATCATAGTTACTCTGTATGCATGACTAGGCTGTACCTCCTGAGTTGTTCAGGCAGCTCTCTATCCAAATCTCCTCATCTGTGTGCAATCCATGCCTTCATGTGGGAGAGCTGTAGGTCAGAGTGACAGGTCTTTGGGACTGCATCCACTGAGCGCATAGCTCGAACTCGCAGCCCCTTACTTTTGCTCTTTCAACTCCCTAAGCTTCCTGTGAAGTTTCTTGAATTACTCAGGTCTTCACTGAAATCACCAGTGTAGGACCAAGATTGGACTCTCAGTTTCCTAGGCCGCAGGACCTGTCACCAACTTCTGAGGCCAGAGAATGAACGTGATTGGTCAAATGTGAGCTGGTGGCCTACTTTTGTAGTTGAATAAGAGACATAGGAAGGGAAGATAGCATTAATGAATTAGCTGTGCAGTGAGGTGGGGGTACATCAAATATAGTCAACAGCTTTGCAATTTCTACGTTGTCTTAGTCTACTTTGTACTGCTATAACAGAATACCTGGGAATAGGTATTTGATAATGAACACAGATGAACACTGTTAGATTTTTAGAGAGGGAAAAGGAAAGAGTTTAAAGTTAAGAAAAAGAAGCAGAGCCAGACCTGCGAGGGGCGAGAGGGACAGAGGTGCAGTATGAAGTACTTTGGGGACAAGCAGACCTCTTGGGCTCAGTCAGTATGTTTGAGGCTGAGGCCTGGTATCTTTGCATAGGTAAAGCCTTTTGTTAAGATAACTTCCCAGGCCCAGCAGGTTGGTACCTCAAAGTCCTCCCGCAGACTGGCTGGTTCTCAGTACTGTCTACCTGTGAGTGGCAGGCTGATAAAGCGTTAGTGGGACCAGATTGTCATTTTCAGACCACTTGGTCAGAGTTTTATGACCCTCTGGCTTTCTTAATGAAACTTAGGCCCCTCTGCTATTCACAGAGCCTATCAAACACAGGTATGGTTGTGAAACTTGGGGACTCCAGCATCTTGGGGACTCCAGTGTCTTGGGGACTCCAGTGTCTTGGGGGACAGCATCTGGCAAGGATCTCCTTCCATGTATCATTCTCCAGGCAGGCAGAAAATGGAGGCGGCGAGAGAATAAAGAGTGAACTCACAGCTTGAGCCCTTTCATAATAGGTTCCAATCCATCCATGAAGGTAATACCCTGTGCTACGTGACTCAAGGAGACAGGACCAAATGTCTGTTTATCCCAGACAGATCACTGGTGACAGACCAAGAAATGATTCTACTCAAGTCTAGTTGAGAAAAACCAATAAGCTCATTGGGGTTACTAAGGCAGCTCAGCCAGGCAGAGTCTCATTTCCCTAGCAACTGTTTACTGCTCTTTATAACCTCAGAAAGAAGCCTTGGGAATCTTGTAACTTTCTTGAGCTTGCTAAAATTCATTAGCTTCCTCAGTCTTAGAGCCTCCTGGCTGCCTTCCAGAGGGACTGTCTCAATTAGGACATCCCTTGTTATTAAATCACCTTTCGCCTCTCAATACTTGCAGTGAGAAATTTCCTACACACTGAACACATTCAAACCCAAGCCCACTGTGAATTAAGGAACACAAGAGAGAGAATTATGACTGGAGATTAAAGGCAAGGCTAAGGAGCTTTGCTAGGAGATCCACAGGCATATCTGAATGATAATGAGAAGAATTAATTAGACAAGAGATAGAAGTGGCCGGGTAAAGAAGGTACAGTGGTTAGTATGGAGTCCATGAAGGTGCAGGCAGCCAGACATGAGGAGGGACAGTCTCTGGAATTCTCTGGCAGTAGAGGCTGCAGTGCACCCAGGAGCTCTTCTCTGCTGGCCTCTGTCCTCTCTATTAAATTGGATGTAAGTTGTAAGAGAAAGAAAAAAATGTTAGGACAGGAGTTTGAGGGATGGGAAAAAAGGGATTTGGAGCAGGTGCATTGCTTAGTGAAACTCGGTGGGGCTGCCAGAAGCGCTGAACGCAACTTTTGAGTTAGTAGCTGTGAAATTGTAAGAATTCTAGCTTTCTCTGCTGTGAGAGATTTCCATTCAAATTCTGATACTGGAGGGGGCAGAGAGATGTCTCAGTGTTCAAGAGCACTTGCTTCTTGCAGAGGACCCAGGGTCTCCCAGCACCTATACTGGCAGCTCACAACCACCTGTAACCTTAGCGCCTGCAGATCTGAAGTCCTCTTCTGGCCTCTGTCAGCGCCCACACATATGGCATAGATACACAGACATACAGATCAATAAGAAATTAAAATAAATCCTCAGATTCTAATGTGTATCAGGAAACTGTAGGAAAAGCATAGATAAAGTAGGAATGAGATGTTGAGGGCTTTGCGTAAACTAATAGCTTATTCCAGATCTTTTTAATAATAGAGAGAAAATGAGGGTGCGGAGGCTGAAGGTTTGGGGAAAAACTACTGAGGAAATGGACCATTATATTTGTTTTGGAGCAAGACCAAAGAGTGAAAGGTGCTAAGGAAGAGAGACAGAAGAAATGTTCCATGACCGGAAAGCCTAGGGATACCCCAGAGTGAGCCCCCTGGACACAGTGGGCAAAACGTCCGTTAGGGTAAGAGGGCGTGGCCATAGACCCTGGTGTTTGATTTAACAGTTTGAGGATGATGAAGATGATGGTCAAGAGAGTGAGATGGGAGAGCCCAGCCTGGTCTACATACATATCAAGTACCAAGCCAGCCTTGGCTACATAGTGAGACTCCCAGCTGAGAGTGGTGGCACTTGCCTGTAACCCCAGCATTTAGTAGATAGGAGCAGGAAGATCAGAGTAAGGTCATCCTTCCCTACATAGAAAGTTTGAGGCCAGCCTGGGGCACAGGAGATCCAGTCCTGGAAAAGAAACAAAACAATGTAAAACAAAACAATGCAACACTTCCTTCTCAATTCCTTCTAACATAGAACATTGCAATGTTATCTTATTCCCATAGATAGCTTTGTTAAAAAAAGTCAGTCATAAAACTATCATTTCCAGGAACAGAGCATTCAAAGGGATGTGGCTGTGACATGACAGTGACTGAGCAGCTACTTGAGGAAAAGGGAAGGTAGGTGACGGCTCTGACATCACCTTTCCTGTTTCAGAAGCTCAGGAAAGGCGGTGATCTACTTTTCTGCATACCATTTCCTCCTCACCTTTCTTCCTTTCTGTTATGTAAGAAATATCTGACTGGACCAGGCTCATGCCTCATGCCCTCTGTGTCTGATTCCTGCTCCTCTCAGATGCTATGTCTAGCATTAAGCTGGGATCCAGTTTGACATGACTATAGCCATCTTGATTGTAACCACCACGTTGTTCACTAGGTGACTCTGACATGCATTTCAAGTCCTTCAGGACATACCAAGTCATCAAGACAATCAGCCAATGTACCACCAAGCATCTATGAAGCTCTGGATTCAATCCTTAGTACCCTACCACCACCACCAAAAAATAAGAAAAAAACAGCCATTCAGGCATGCTATGCTAGTCATTAATGTTTTTATCACTGATATTGGACATGTTAATAGGTTTTTTAGAAAGGCCAGTTATATTCTACTTGGATATAACCTATTTTGTCTAGCTTAGCATGTAAACTCCTTTTCTGAAATTGGGGTGTGTGCTGGATAGCTTTAGTGTCAACTTGACACACCTGGGTTGAGAGAGCCTCAATTGGGGAATTGGCTCCATTGGATTGGCCTGTGGCCACATCTGTGGAGTATTGTCTTGATGGTCGAACAGTGTGGGAGGGCCTAGCCCACAATGAGTGATGCCACCCCGGGCAGGTTGTTGTGTACCTTAAAAGAAGGCAGGCTGGGCATGAGCCAGGAGAGCAAGCCAGTGAACAGCATTCCTCCATGGCTTGTGCTTCAGCTCCTGCCTCCAGGTTCCTGCCCTGAGTTCCTGCCTTGGGCTCCCTGAGTGATGAACTGTGACCCAGGAGATGTAAGCTGAATAAACCCTTTCCTCCTCAAGTTGGTGTTGGTCATAGTGTTTCGTCACAGCAATGGAAGACAGACTAGAACAGGGTGCAAAGATCATCCTATCTTGTTGCTGCCCAAGACACATTTTTTTCATAAGTTGCCTGCAAGTCACAATGTATGCAATCTTATATCCACCTAAATCTTTCTTGGCTTCTTATGCCTTTGGGGCTTGGTTATCCTACATTGTAAACAAGTTTTTCTTTTCTTTTCTAAAGATTTGTTATTGTATTTGTGTGTGGGGGGGTGGTGTTTAAGGTGAGCTTGGTTATCCTACACTGAAAACAAGTTTTTCTTTTCTTTTCTAAAGATTTGTTATTGTATTTGTGTGTGTGGGGGGTGGTGTTTAAGGGTGACTGCAGAGGACAGAGAGGCCTATAGATTCACTGGAGATGCAGATGGACCAGCAAGTTCTCTGTGAACTGTTAGCCATCTCTCCAGCCCCCATAACCAAATTTATGGGACTGAATAGCAATGGAAATAAATATCTGGACATATCTGTGAAGAAACATCTAGATTAGGCTAATTGAAGTGGGAAAACCCACCGCAAATGTAGGCAGTACCATTCCAGAGGCTGGGATCCAGGCTAATTAAAGTGGAGAAAGAGAACTGAGCACAGCATTCTTCTGTCCCTGCTTTCTGACTGTGAATGTGATTCAACCAGCTGCCTAATCCTCCTCCCACCCTGACTCGCCCACCATGAACTATACCCTCAAACTGTGAGGCAAAATGAACTCCTCCTTCCTTAAGTTGCTTTTGTTAGGGCATTTTGTCACAGTAATAAGAAAAGTAATTAATCTTAATTTTAAAAACAACAATTCTCAGTGCCAGGCATGGGATACTGCCCTCTGAGTTACTGGTCAGAAAGGCCCTAGAGGTCCCCCAAACAACACAGGATATTTCTGTTGCTCTGGATTTCATGACATGACTATATGCAAGATCCTATTGCTGGATATACTACATACTTTGGTTGTAAGACATAGAGCAATTAATCTCTAATTGACTGAGAAACTTCCTCCCATCTGGCTAACTTTCATAGTGTGGAATGTACTGTGCAGGGAGGGAAGATATCAACAATCTTACCCAGTGCTGACCCTCCTTCCTATATCTATATAAACCTGCTAGGTAAGATGCCCGGGGATACAATAGTGGCATTGCTGTTATGGGGGTAATCAACTGTTTATGATTGGATGTGAGGCCTGCTCTATAGAAGAGAAATCATGCCTGGTGCATAAACCTGATCAAAACACCATGAACAGGGGAATCATAGGCCCTATAGGGAGGGACTTAGTACTATTATTTTGCTAAATGGTCATGTTATCAGACTGATTTCTAATACTTATAGATGGTGCCGCTCTCACAGCCTTGGACAGAGAACCTTCTTTTGGCAGTGGGTATCAGTAAATATAGAGAGTCATAACTTTTCAAAGTACTGACAATAAGTGACTGTGAGTGGTCAGCTCCAAATGGACCATCTATATCCACCCTACCCCCCTCACCACAACAGAAAGACATAGAAGAAAAAGAGGAAATAATGTAAGAGTCAGAGGGCAAGAAGGACTTCTGGGAAATACTCTCTTCCAGATATGACATGGCCATTGGACTCATGAATTCATAGCAGTTATGTTTACCTGCATAAGAGCTGTACAAGATCAGGTCAATTGAACATTACAGCATAGACTGAAGAGAGGCTTCCAAAGCCTTTGTACTGTAGCTGAGAAGCTATTGACAGCTGACGGCTGCTGAGGGAAAGAGATCATTTTTCTTCAGGCCTGTAGCCACTGGTCAATTGCCCATGCTCAAATGAATAGTCCATACCATGTACACAGCACTAATTGGACTCAGTGGATCATTTAAAAGACCAAAGAGGCCGGGTGTGGTGGTGCACGCCTTAAGTTCGAGGCCAGCTTGGTTTACATAGTGGGACTAAAGACTGTCTCGAAAAGACCAAAAAAAAAATAGAGATGAAAGAGGAGGAAGAAGATGAGAAGTAAGAGAAGGAGGAGGAAGAGGAAGAAGAAGAGGATGAAGAGGAAAAGGAAGAATAGAAGGAGGAGGAGGAAGAGGAGGAGGAAGAGGAGGAGGAGGAGGAGGAGGAGGAGGAGGAGGAGGAGGAGGAGGAGGAGATTTTAAGTTGCTTTTGAAAGCCAGGAGTGGTGGCAGGCCTTTAATCATAGTACTCAGGAGGCAGAATTTGGGGCCAGCCTGGAATACATGGCAAGTTCCAGACCAACCAGGGCTACATAGAACCTGTCTCAACAAACAATCAAAAATGTTACTCTTGCAAAATTATATGTATTGAAAATGATACTCATGCAATGTTCATTACAAATGGTAGCAGCTGGAATAAGATGGTGGAAGCCTTACCGCTGAAACTTAATGAAAGAAAATAGCCAAGATAATATACAGAAAGCAATTTTCATGCAAGAGACAAGGCCTGAAGACTAAGTTATTAAGCCTGTAGAGAAGCAGTTGGAGAATCTATACTATGCTGCAAGTATTCCCCAAATCTGTGCCAGGCTGGTAAAATCAAGCTGCTGCAGGGAGAACAATAGAAACTGAATGGGAGGTGCTGTTCCTCACATGCCCCAGATCTGCAGGACCAGGAGAAATCAAGGCAGAGTGCAGGGGTCAAAAGGGCCCACCAAAAAAGAACTTATAATCTTCCCTTCCCCAAATGGAACATAGAAACTTCATAGACCGACAGCTCCAACTCACCTTTCCACACAGCAGCAAGCAGAGCCAGCTGGAGTCAGAGGGACCTGAGAACACCTTTCAACCCAGCACAGCTGTGCCAGCAAAACACTCTGTAAGGATTCTTTTCATTTCTTATTTTCTATTTTTTTAATTTAATTTATTTTTTATGTGTATGAATGTACTGTCTGCATGTAAGTTTGTGCACCCATGTCGTGCAATGCCCCGGAGGTCAGAAGAGGGTGTCAGATTCCCCTGGAACTGGAGTTAAAGATGGTTCTCAGATGCCATGTGGGTACTGGGGATCGAACCTGGGTCCTCTGCAAGAGCAGTCAGCGCTCTTAACCACTAGGCCATCTCTCCAGCCCTCTTATTTTCTATTTTTAAATCTCCACTCTTGCATAAACATCTCATGATGGTTTTGCTTTTGTCTGTTGCTCAGTTGGTTTTAGGATTGCTCCATGTGTTTTTCTACCCAGTCTACTATTAGTCACTTTCTGTTAGACTTTCCACCTACCTCTCATACACTGTCCCTCATTCCTGTGTCTTTACTTCTCTCTCTCAGCCCTATCCCATCCTGGATAGCTTTAGTGTCAACTTGACACACCTGGGTTGAGGGAGCCTCAGCTGGGGAATTGGCTCCATAGGACTGGCCTGTGGCCACATCTGTGGAGTGTTGTCTTGATTGTTGAGCAATGTGGGAGGGCCCAGCCCACTGTGGGTGGTGCCACCCTGGGCAGGTGGTTGTGTACAGTATAAGAGGGCAGGCTGGGCATGGGCCAGGGGAGCAAGCCAGTAAGCAGCATTCCTTCATGGCCTGTGCTTCAGCTCCTGCCTCCAGGTTCCTACCCTGAGGTCTTATCTTGGGCTCCCTCAGTGCTGAACTGTGACCCAGGACATATGAGCTGAATAAACCCTTTCCTCCCCAAGTTGGTGTTGGTCAGAGTGTTTTGTCACAGCAATTGAAGAGAAAACTAGAACACCATCCTTTTAATTTTAATTTTTATTTATGCAAGTGCAAATTCCACATATATGTGGGTGCCCCCAGAGGTCAGAAGAGTATTCGATCCCTTAAAACCAGACTTCTAGGTGATTGTGAGCCACCAGGCATGGGTGCTGGAAACTGAACTCTGGCTTCTGGAAGAACCCAAAGTGCTCTTGACTCCTGAGCCATCTCTCCAGCTCTTCTCTTTTTACTTCTTTTTTTTTTCTTTTATTGAGGCTTAGTTCAATCCAATTTCCCCCTCCATGCCCCCCGCCCCTCCCAAGTTCATGCCATCTGCCATACTTGTCCTTTTTCCCCTTCTGAGTCTTTTCAAAGTTTTTCAAAGCAGAATATTTTTTTTTTTGGGGGGGGGGTCAGGGGAAGACCTCTACTGCTTCGGTCAGTTCCCTGTCCCAGTTCTTTCATTGTTGTTGTTCCCTCCAATCTGTACTGTTTCACCATATGCATTTATGTATGTCACACATTTACTTCTTAATTTTTTTTCCATGGCTTTAACAGTCTCTAGAATCTGCAGACCCTAATAATATCCCAACTGTCTCCTCCCAGCTATTATTGTTTTTCCCATTTTGAGCTTTTTCCCATTCAAAGGTGACATGATACTTATCCCCAGCCTCTTCTACCTTGCTTCATACCCATACTGTGCTGAACAGCTTCAGGGTGAACTTGGGACACCTGAGAAGAAGGAACCTCAACTGGGGAATGGTCTCTATGAAATTGGCCTATGGATATGTCTTTGAATCTTTTTCTTAACTGCTGAGTGATCTACCCATCTCACTTGGGCATTGCCAACTCTGGACAGGCAGTCCTGTTTTACATAAGAAAGCAGGCAGAGCACAGGCCAGAGAAGCAAGCCAGTAAGCAGCGTTCCTCCATGGTCTTTACTTCAGCTCCTGCCTCCAGGTTCCTGACATGACTTCACTCAGTGATTTACTGTCACTTGGAAGAGTAAGATCAAGAAAACACTTTCCTTCCCAAGTTGGTTTTGGTCATGTGCTTATCACACATAGCACTAGAAGGCAAACTAGGACACAGACCTAATCTTAGTAAGGAGAACCTTAGTGTACACCGTCCTGTCCTTCCTTGGTTATCTTCCAACAGTTATTGAGGCAACGGAAGCCCTACTGATAGTGGAAATCTCCAGAAGCTGTGGCTGCTCTCACAACCAGTGTACACAGGGAGTAATGCAGAGGTTGCACCATTCTGCCTGAGCTCCTGGACTGAGGAACTGTTTTCTAAACCATATAACTCAAGTAGCACATCCAAGTTCCTCTTGAACATTGCAAATTTTTCAATTGGAAGACTGTAACTGAGGGTCAAGAAGATGGCTTAGTAGGTAAAAGTGCTTGCTGCCAAAACTGGTAAACTCAGTTCAATCTTAGAACTCACACAGTGGAAGGAGAGAGCTGACTCCCCCAAGTGGTCCTCTGACCTCTACACATGCACCAGGGCAAATGTGTGCCCCACCATGAAATAAATAAATGTGAAAACTATAGCCAATCAAAAAGCTTCTGTACAAGACAGGCATGGTGGTGCATGCCTTTAATCCCAGCACTCTGGAGGCAGAGGCGGAAAGATCTCTGTGAGTTCAAGACCATCCTGGTGTACAGAGTAAGTTCCAGGCCAGCTGGAGCTACAGGGAATCCCTGACTCAGAAAGAACAAAAAGAACAACAAAAAAACTTCTGGACAGCAAAGGAACAATCAGTCTGGTGAAGAGGAATTCCACAGAGTGGGAGAAATTTTTCACCAGCTATACATCTGACAGAAGATTAATATCCAGGATATTTAAATGACTCAAAAAGCAAAGTATCAAGAAAACAGATGGCCAATTAAAAATTGGGCATGGATCTCAACAGAGAACTCTCAAAACTACTAAAAATCAGTTAAAAAAAACAACAAAAAAACCCTTAAATGTTCAGCATCCTTAGAAATTAGGGAAATGTAAATCAAAACTACTTTAAGGTTGCATCTTACCCCAGTCCAAATGGTTAAGATCAAGAAACTAGTTGCAACAAATGCTGGCAAGGATGTTGGGAAAGGAAAATCCTCATTCACTGCTGGTGAGATTGCAAACCTGTGTGACCACTGTGAAAATCACCGTGGAAAACTCTTCAACTAAAAATAAATCTACAATATGATCCAGATATACCACTCTTTGGAAAATACCTGTGATGGTTAATCCTGGGTGTCAACTTGACTGGACTAAGGAACAAATAAAAGAAAAAGGATCTCCGGATTGGACTACCTCAACCCGGATGGCCCACCCCAAATGTGGGCATTATCTTCTGCTGGCAGGCAGTATAAAAGGCCATGCCAGAGGGATCTGGTCCCTTTTTTCCTGCGGCTTGCTCACTGGTGAGTTTGTCTTGCTGCTGTGATCAACCCTACGGATCCCAGCATGGACTAAGACCGGTAGATCTCCTGGAATCCATCAGGCCTTCAGCACCAGATTGGGACTACTGAGACATCCAGCCTGTGGACTGAGCAGTTCCCTGGATTCTCAGCCTCTCCAGTGCAGCGCGGCTACTGTTGGACTCCTTGAACTCTGTCACGTGAGCAAATCAATAAATTGTATATAGCTATATATTCGTCCTGTTGCTTCTGTTTCTTTAGAGAACACTGACTAATACAATACCCAAATAGTCAACATACTAATGCATAGATAAAAAAAGACATTCAGAGGAGGCTGGAGAGATGGCTCAGCAGTTAAGAAAACTGGGTGTTGTTCCAGAAGACCGGATTCAAATCCCAGCACCTATATGGTGGCTAACAACCATCTGTAATTCCAGTTTGAGAGGAATCCAAAGAAGACAGATACCAATTTAGGGTTAAAGGATGGAAAATGGTATTCCAAGCAAATGGACCTAGGAAACGAGCAGTTATTATTGTTATATTAGCTGATAAAATAGACTTCCAGTAAAACTTGTCAAAGTAGATAAAGGAGATCGCTTCATACTGATTAAGGAAATAATTAAAACAGTTTATTACTTATTTATTTATTTATTTATTATAAGGAATTCACAATATAGGAGCACAGTTGTTTTCAGATCACATTAAGGTTGCTCATGCAATCTGCCATGCATGTTAACTCCTGTCATGCATCTTTTTCTCAGTCTTTTTTAAAAAACTTTTTCAATGCAGAAATTTACTGTTTTGGTTAATTCTTTGAGCAAGTCTTTTCTGTTGTTGTTGTTCCCTTTAATTTTATATACTCCGAAATATGCATATATACCCTCCACACATATACTGAAGTTACAAAGTCTGAAAATAAACTATAGGTTAATTCCAAAACATGTTTAAGGATTCATTCACATTTTAACAATAAAATTGCTTACAGGGAAAAAGAAATATAACATCATATTCTTAAATTGCATAGCAAGTTGATATATGTTTTAATGTGTTAGTTAGTTAGTTAGTTAGTTAGCTTGAGACAGGGTCTCTCTGCAGCCCCAGCTGTCCTGGAACTCTCTATCTAGACCAGGCTGGCCTTGAACCCACAGAGATCCACCTGCCTCTGCCTTCCCAATGCTGGGATTAAAGGTGTGCACCACCACCCCTGGTGGTTTGGTTTTTTTTTTTTTTAAGCCAATTTTTACTGAAGCTTTGTGCATTTCATATAAAATTTCCAATCAATTCTACACCCATTCCCCTTCCTTGCCCCCCACCCCACCAGAGCTCATGCATTTTGCCAAACATGTTTTTCATCTTTTTCTCAGTCTCTTTTAAAATTTTTGATGCATAAGTTTACTGTTTTGAGCAGAAGTTCACCATTTCAGTCAGTTCTTTGACCCAGTCTTTTGTTGTTGTTCCTTCCAATCTGCATCACTCCAAAATATGCGTATATGCATGCCATATATATCTTTTAGCATCTTCAGCTTATGATATCTTTTTTTTTTTTTTAGGCTGAAAGATGTCATGTTTAAAGGCTCCTCTTTGGCAAGCCCAAACAACCATCAGTCCTGCCCTTGTGCTCCACACTGGGGTTTTCCCTTCCCATGGTCACCAAATGAGGTCCAGTAAGCACCACGTTCTGTCTTGATCCTGCTGAACTGGTCCCTGGTGTTTTAATGTATTTTTAAGAATGAGATTTATTCTTTCCCATAAGTCTTAGCACTTAGGAAAATAGAGACATAAACGTCAAGCTGTATCTATAGTACGTAATATCAGTCAATATGGTATTATTTTTACTAACCAATTATCCACCTTGATTTACATATAAGGATTTGGTGCTAGGATCCACAAAAGATATGCAGATAAAACAGGGTGGGTTCACCTGTAGCTTCATCTGGAGATAGCAAAGTGCAGGCTGCTAACAGGAAGAAGGAAAGCATTCCTTTGGCAGAGTCAGGAACTAGGTCTTGACAAAGTGGTTATATACAGATTATAGTACTATTTACTTTTGAGGTCCCTGGATATCCAGCATCAGCCATTCTGTGTTCACTCCTAGCCCTCTGGATGTCTAGCATTAGCTAACTTGGCTCAGATCAGAAATTCATATCAGTGCCATGTTGTTAAAATATACCAGGCCTTCGTGGCCTTGTTATTCTATAGGAAGTAGGACTGGTAAGAACAATTTCCTCCAAGAGTAGTGGTTGTAAGAGGGTCCAGTGATTAGCTCTCAGTCAACCACTGAGTCCGTCTTATTCTTGGTTCTGCCCTGAATCAGTTAGACTAGTTTCATTTTAATTGGTTTCTATGTGTACTGAATTTTGGTTCCTGAATTCCCATTTGTCAGTGATGCACTGTGACTAACATCATAGGCTTCGACCACCTGCCTACCTGAAGCTCAGGTTACTCCATTATTGCTGCATCTCTAAAAGGCTAGATAAAGGGTTTTGAATGACCTGTCCTCTTTGACTGTGTCATTTGCATACCACTCCTATCTTAAGTGATACTTTCTTGTAGGGCTCTTGCCTTGTCTACCATTCAGAACTTACTACTTCTATCATTTCCCCTCAGAGTCCAGACATTTGGTACCATATTGTTCACTGTTGTTCCCTCTTGTCTACCAGCTCAATGAGGACAGAGTATATGCTATTTCCTTCTTTGAGTAAGGAGCAAGGCATATGTGTGTGGAAAAAAAACGAAAGATCAAGAATCGAAAGTAGATTTCTGAAAGTTTGAGGAAGAGTAATGAAGGCAATGTGGTTGGGGGGAAGTGACCAAGAAGGAAATAGAAACCACAGATGAGGAAGAGGGATTGGGGAAGGTGACTTTGGCAGAGTAGACCTACAATGACTTTGCTTTTCCTGCATGGGGGATGGGAAAACTTTGCAGAATTTTGAGCAGACAAACATGATCTGACTGCTTTAAAAGGTATTTCTGTTTTCTTGATTTCCTAGTATTTCTCTACTTTAAAAAATCGAAGAAAAGAAAGACGCTATCCACCAGGTCCCTAAAATCTCATACTTGACTCTATCATATATTTCATTAGTTTTATTTCCTTTGATTTCATTAGTTATCCTATTTAAGAAACTAAGAGGCTTATTAAAGTTTTAAAAACATTAGCCAAGCTTATACAAACCTGGATCTGTGAACTTCAAGTATCTGTGCTATTAAGAGTAGGAGATGCCAGTAGAAAAGAAAGGAGCACAGTGCATTGTCTTTTAATTGTCAGGAGCTCATCATCTTTGCAGCGTGAGTTGGAATCATCCAGCCGCCTTCAGAGCAGAATCCTCCAGCTCACTGCAGTGCGAACTCAACGTCTTGCTCTGTACCCTATGTGACTGGCTCCCACAAAAGGAACTTCAAAGGACACTCAAAATTCCCACTTCCATTCTATCTCTGCTTCCTGTGCCTGTGTCATGCAAAGCCTGCAGAGGTCAGAAGAGGGCATTGGACCCCAGGAACTGGAGGTGAATAGAGAAGCACTTTCAGTGACAGAACTGAAATCAACTAAAAATCACAGGTTAGTTACAAAACCATAACTCACATACTCTTATCATCATTGTGACCTTGTGATGCTGGGGATGAACCCAGGGCCTGGCATACATTTGTCCAGGACTCCACCAGGGAGCTGGGCCTGTGGCCCAATCAAACAATCAACTACAGGGGCACTGCCCCACATTTCAGATATGTCCAGAGTCACCTGCCTCTTACCTTCCTCAGACACATTTCTGTATAACTTCTCCCTGTCTCTTTTCATTTTTTTTTCATTAAATTCATTGTTCTTTTCTGATTAAATGGGATTGTTCTTTAGTTTTAGACATTTGTCAAGACAGTGGTCAATACATTATGGAAATCAATGTTTGGACCCTTCATACAAAATTTTGCCAAGAATCCTGTTGTAGAAGACAAGAATGTTCTTTATTTTAAAGCTAGAATGAACTGGGCTACAGAAATAAAGAGGTTAAAAAAAAAAGGCAACCAGTTTCAACAATCCAGATTGACGTTTATTTTAGTCAACAAGGGGTGACTAGCTGACTGGGTCATGCTGGTAAAACGGCAGGAGTGTTTAAGTATGTTTCTATGCAGAAATACAGTCAGGGGTGGGGGTGGGGGCATTTGTAAGGGGCTCAGGCCCCATGGGTCCAATAAGAGTCACTTTTGGTGGAAGGACTTGTTTGCAGAACAAGACTCACTTTTTGGTTGTGAGAAGTATGTTCCAGGGCCATGTTTTGAAACAGGGACTAACAATAGTGCTGATAAGTGGGCATGAATAATCTGGTCAGGGGTGTGTGTGTGTGTGTATGTGTGTGTGTGTGATCTCCCTTTCTTGTTCTGTACTGCTTCTAGAGTGTAGACTTTGAATTCGAGTGGAACATGAGCTGTTTTTTGTGCTACAAGCCTGTAATTCTAGCAGCTGGATACAAAAAGATTGCAAGTTCCAGGCTAGCCTGGGCTATCGAGCCAGAGGGTATGGACAAACAAACAAACGGTGGAGTGGAATAAGAGAAGGATGCAGAGGAAGGTGAGCATTGCACCTTCATCCTGCACCTGGGTTCAGCACCCATCTGAAAACGGCCTGCCAGAGTGACTCGTCCATTCCTGTAGTCTCAGTGACAGGCTACAATCCCAGCTGGGACCACCAGAAACTATCACTGAAACCAGAGAACAGCATTTTCCTTTTTGGTCCTTGAGATACAAGTATGTAATCAGGAAATACCATCAATTATCTTTCCTTCCACAAGAGAAAGTCAATCCACAAAGAGAAAAATTAATAATTTGGGCATACACTCTTCATTGTTAGTCATCTCAGGAATGCTTTGTAATATAACCCGGAGCAGGGGTAGAAGGAGGAAATGCATGCTCTTCTTGCTAAGCCCATCCATATAGCATATTGAAATTAGCCCTAAGTTTAAAGGTAGCTAAGTGTGTTGAGTCTATTGGCAATAAGTAAAGTATACTAAATAAAATCAGTCTTTTATCCTAAGCATGTTTGTATACAGAAATGAATGGACCAGCACTTGAATCTTTTCTATTCCTGCTACGTGGTGCTGGCCTGGGACAGACAGTGTTACACCACCACGAGGGGAAGATATCCAAATGGGTTGCTTTCTATTTGTCTTGGGGGCCTGTCTCTAAAGCCCTGTCATATTTCCTCATTGAGAATGAGGGTCTACACATGGCGGCTAAGAACCGTCAGTAACTCCAATTCCAGGAGAACTCCAGTTCCAGGGGAATCTGACACCCTCTTCTGACCTCTGAGGCATTGCACGACAGGGGTGCACAAATCTACATGCAGTCAGTACATTCATACACATACAAAAATAAATAAAACTTAAAAATTAAAAAAAAAAAGAGAACGAGGGTCTTTCAAAGATGTTGGAGCTGGGATTGGGAACTAAGCACAGAATGTAATGAAATAAAAGAGATACATATGAATCAATTACTCACTTAAATATTAACCCCAGTTTATAGATACAGAATTTTGGATTAGCGTCACAGACTTCAGAGATGGGGTGAAATTATTTTGCAGTCCTATAGGAAAGGTTTTCTCTAAGTACTTGGTTGGAGTTAATAGATCTCTATAATCAGGTCAAGTCTCTGTACTTTGATTAAAGACATGTATTTCCAAGAAAGAAAGAAAGAAAGAAAGAAAGAAAGAAAGAAAGAAAGAAAGAAAGAAAGAAAGAAAGAGAGAGAGAGAAAGAAAGAAAGAGAAAGAAAGAACCAAGAACGAACAATCCAGAAAGCCAGAAAGCACGACACCGACCAGAAATAAAGCACGCAATCCCGCACCAAGAAAGAAACGACAAGGCTGACACTACATGCTGGACTGAAGAGTTCCTCTATTTGTCCTTTTCCCAAACTCCCCTGGTAAAATCCATAAACTTGAAGATCTTCCTTTTCACAAATAAAACACAATGCAATAGTAGTGGATGCCCGTCATCCCAGCACTCAGGAGATGGAGGCGGAGTGTCAGGAGTTTTAGGGCTCAAAAAAAAAATCATAAAAACAGGACAGAAGACATAGTAGAGTCTGTAGCTTGTAAGCATCAAAAGGTAAACAGATTCACGGTGCATAGCCAGTTTTTGCCACAGCTCTATCCAACTATTCTAGAGAATTTCCATGACTTTTAGGAAAAATCCACTCATCAGCAAGCTCTCTGATGCTCTGAGTGACCTAGCCTACGGCTGTTACTATCTCATCTTAAGGAGCTTCCGTTTTGCTCACTCACTCGCTCCTCACTTACTCACTCTAACCAACTGGGCTCCTTGCTGATCCTCAACACTCAGCCCTTCTGAAGCCAAAGTATAGGATGGAGAGCAAGGCCCTGAAAACCTTATACATGGGCTACAAAACAGGAGCAGAATTACTGAAGGTGACCTGTACCTATTACAATATGCACCTGTGGGTGAGGTGTGACACAGAGGTGGCAAGGAATAGCTATTTAAGGGGCTTAAGAGAGCCTAGGATAAAGTGTGGTTAGGCTCTGGACTTGCGACATTCCAAACTATCTATGGTTTATTTTTTTTTCACATAAATTTATTTTTATTTTTTTTAACAAATCTAGACCCGTGTTCCCGCCCATTCCCCTACCCCACCAGAGCTCATGCATTCTGCCAAACATGCTTTTCATCTCTTTCTCAGTCTTTCTCAATATTCTCCATGAGGAAGTTGACTGTTTTGAGCAGAATTTCACTGTCTTATCTATGGTTTATTGAAATTCTAATCAGTTGATCAGGCTTGCAGAAGGTTCTGTTTGAAGATACAGGCTTTCCCCCCCTCCTCAGGAACTTCTGTTCACAACTTCTTCCCTTAGTTTAAATTGCTTCTTAGCAGGTATTTTGTTACAGCTCTGAGAAAAGAAACTGACATCCTTGTATACAAATTGCCCTCAAAGCCCATGTTACATAATATCAAATGCCCCAGCAATTTGCAGAGCAGGCCAGTTGAGCTACTGAATTCTCTGCTCCAACTCTTTTCCCTCTTCTTGGAAATATACTATCTTTTTTCTTTTTGAGTAGGTGTATGTGTGGATGTGTGTTTGTGTGTGTAAGTGTATATGTGTGGGCACATGTGCACGAGTGCATATTATGTGCAGGCCGGAGGTCAATAGCCAGTGTTGTTTCTCAGAAATCTTTCCACCTTGTTTTTTGAGTCAGGGTCTCCCACTCAGCCTGAAACTCATCAATTGGGTTAGATCCTGGGGTCTTCCTGTGGTTGAAACTCTTTAGTATCTTGACTCCTATAAACAGAGACTAGGATAGAAAAGGAACTCTACCTGTAATCATCTCATGACATATCGGCCTAAGTATCTAATAACAAGCTAAATGCAATACAGGGTTGCTAGACATAACTTTCCAGAAACAGCTTCCTCTGCCCCCCTCCCCAACATGCACCACCGCGCCCTGGTCTTTCACATGCGTTCTGGGGACCAGGCTTCATTTTGACACCACAGGCACTTTACTGACTGAGCTGTCACCCCAGCCCGGAAGTGTACAGCACTCTTTCAACAAATTTCCCTGCTTCTTCTACTAGCCACATGTCCTTGTTCCATTCCTTGTTCTGGGACACAGGAGCCTGGAACTGCTCTAGGAGTGCCCACCAAACCCTGAGTTCCTCAGATTCTGCTCCTACTTCAGGATATTTGTATGTTTCATTTATATTTTTCTTTCTCCCCTCCCTCCCTTCCTTCCTTAAGATGGGGTTATTCATCCCAAACTAGCCTGGAACTCCTCATGTAGGCACAGATGACCTTGAGCTTCTGAGCCTGCTGACACCTCCTAAGGACTGGGATTACAGGCCTGTGCTGCCATGCTTGGTTTCTGTGGTACCTCACAATGAGGCCCTTTTGCATGCTAGCCAAGCCCTCCATCTCAGCCCTGGTTTGCTTTTTTTTGACGTAGCGTTTTTTGTAGGCATCCACTTGACTGTCACTTCTTTCAAGTCTCTTCTGTTTAGTTGTCATCCAACCTTTCAAGAAGACATTGACCTCTCTAAATAAAATAACCTACCTAAATCTCTATGCTATTTTTCCGTAAAGTACTTATCAGCAGCATTGTATTGTTTTAGAAACTGTGCCTTTCTCCACTGGAATGCAAGTGGTATGAAAGCAGAGACTGTATTGCTTTAAACACTGCCAAATCCCTAGAACTCCTATCGCATAGCAGTGGGTGCTGAAGAAATCACTGCTAGAATAAATGAATACAATTGTAATATTATGCTAATAATTGATTGTAATTGTTGCCAAATCATTTAGAGATTCTTTGAGTCTTCTAACATTCATACTAACATCACTAAACATTTTTTTTTTTTTGATCTTTTCGAGACAGGGTCTCCCTGTAGTCCCAGCTGTCCTGGAACCCACACTGTAGACCAGGCTGGCCTTGAACTCACAAAGATCTGCCTGCCTCTGCCTCCCAAGTGCTAGGACTAAAGGTGTGCACCACCATGTCCAGCGACACTAAACATTTTCTTTTTAAAGAATTTTTTTTTTGTCTTTTCAAGATAGGGTCTCCCTGTAGTCCCAGCTGTCCTGGAACTCACTCTGTAGACCAGGCTGCCCTTGAACTCACAAAGATCCGCCTGCCTCTGCCTCCCAAGTGCTAAGATTAAAGGCGTGTGCCACCATATAAATTGGAGGGAACAACAACAACAACAACAAAAGAACTGGACAGGGAACCAACTGAAACAGTAAGAACAGTGATCCTCTACTTTGAAAAACTTTAAAAAGACTCAGAGAAATATATGGAACAGGTATGGCAGAATCCATGAACTTGGGTGGGATGGGGGGCATGGAAAGGGAAATGAGTCTAAATTAGACTGAGAAATGATGTATGAAATATACAAAACTTCAATAAAATTATTTTAAAAAATCATTTGTGTATACATGATACATACAAAGTATTAGAACTACTGATTGGTACAACAGTAAACGTGATTTCTTTGGTGATTAAGTGACATAGAATTGAGAGGGACAAAATCCTTTCTTTCCTTCCTTCCTTCATGAGAAAAAGTCTCACTTTGAAGCCCAGGCTGGTCTTGAACTTGCTATATAGCTAGGAATGATCTTGAACTTCCAATCCTCCTGCCTCTACATTTGAGATCATAGACCCGAGCCACAGCTGTCTGTAATTCAGATTTTAAAGAAAATGGATTGTATTAGGCTGATGTAAATAAATGAAGGCATGTATCAACAAATATTTAGGCAACAAGGTCAGCAGACCTCGGAGACATTGGGAATGGGGAGTGAGTGAAAGGGGGCAAGCAGCAGGGCTCTGGCTTTCTGGGTGGGACTGAATGACTGATAATAATGTCACCAACAGAGGTAACAACGTGAGGATTATCTAGCTGGGATACTGATGAATGAATGCAATTTGTCCAAGACTGACTTGAAGAAAACATCAAAAGCGATATGCCCTGTTACCTAACAGCTATATGGGCTGAAGCCATGGTCCTCGGAGTAAAGTTTCAGTGTTATGTTTTCTAGCTTTTGCCATCAGTTTGCAGACAGACTCCAAATGAAGTCTTCATTCTCCTCCAGAACCAGCACTGATGTCCCAGCCCTGCTCAGTGCTCCCTCTCTCTTCCTGTATTCAGGTAGAAAGATGTATGGGGGTAACATTTCAAGTTCAAGCAGTTTTTTGAAAAGTGCACCGAGTCAGAAATCTTTTGGGGGACTATAGGAATTGAACACAGGATTTTGTACATGCTAAGCACACACTCTACCACCTGCCCTTCCCCATCAAACAAATCTTATGGTAAGAAAAGCTGTCCAGGTATGAGTTACTGTCACTCTCCAGAAGCAAGTTTTTCAGCCCTTTCATCTTACACAGGTCTTTGTGTCCCAGATCCTATGCTTGTGCTGTCTCCCGACATCTACTAGGAGGATAAGATTTTGTTTAAATCAAGTGCTTATATTATTATTATGTAAATATGAGAATTGGGGCTGGAGAGATGGCTCAGTGGTTAAGAGCACCGAGTATTCTTACAGAGGACCCGGGCTCAAGTCCCAGCACCCACATGGCGGCTAAGAACTCTCTCTAAGCTGGGCATGGTGGTGCATGACTTTAATCCTAGCACTCAGGAGGCAGAGGCAGGTGGATCTCTGTGAGTTCAAGGCTAGCCTGATCTATATAGGGAGTTCCAGGCCAGCTGGAGCTATAGGGGGACCCTGTCCAAATAAATAAATAAATAAATAAATAAATAAATAAATAAATAAATAAATAAAATAAGAGAACCAAGGTGTGTAGAAAGTTTAATAAGCTTTCTTGTTTAGCTAGCATGACATTTTTCTTCAGCTACATTTACTTTGCTTTTTCATTTGCTTAGTGTCTTAGAACTACTTTTCCTTTTTGCAAATATTCTAATGTGTCTAATGAAGTATTAATAACTCTATACGCATCTATCTATCTATCTATCTATCTATCTATCTATCTATCTATCTATCTATCTATCATCTATCATCTACCTGGAGATCCAATGACCAAGGTCAGCAGGTTCTCTGCATGCTGAGTAGCTCTTATCCAAATCTTGTCCTCGCTGTGGGTATGAACTTTGACCACTGTTCCCTCTGTTTTTGTTTTATGCCATTATTTTACTGTAGCAATTCCTCAAAAAGGTTTCTTTTCTCCTTTTTTTAAATTTTAGTACTCGAGAATCTGAAAATGCTGTTCAAGCCTGATGTTTGAGACTTTGACTAGCTGTAGAATTCCACCTTGAAGATGATTTCACAAAATGGAAAGATCCCTTTCCCTGAATCCTCGTGTCTAATTCAGCTCCTGGGAGGACTGGTATCAGCCATTTTCCATCCCTTTAGTAAATTTTCCTTCTTTAATCTGGAAACTTTTGGGTTCTTTTCCTCATCTCCAGTATCTGGAAAATTTGTGACATTATGGTTTATATCTATTTGGATTTGCTAAGCTGAAAATCATTAATGTTTTTCTCTCTATGACACTTTGTAATTTAGACAAAATTTAAATGAACCAAGTCTCCTTAGGTTTTTACTGTCTTACCTTTCTAAGTGATCTATCAGCAGTCGTGCCTCTGGCTTTCTTCATTATCTCACCTATTTCTTTTTCTCATTTCCCTCATGTTTCTTTCATTCTACTTTTCAGAAAAATTATCTCGAGTTTAGGTTTATATGTGAACTTCCCTCTCATCTTTGTGAAGCTGATTTGAACTGGTTGGGGAAGCATCGCATTTCTGAGTTCTATCTGCAGCCCTGTTTGTTTATTTGCCCTTTTGCTTGTTGTTTTAAGACAGGGTCTCAGTGCTTACCCAGGCTGTTCTAGAATACACTCTTTCCAGACAGTCTTTGAATTTTTTTTTTTAATATTTTATTTTATTTTATTTATGTGTATGAATGTACTGTCTGCATGTAGGTTTGTGTACCCGTGTCATGCAATGCCACGGAGGTCAGAAGAGTGTTTCAGATTCACCTGGAACTGGAGTTGTCCTGGAATTGAAGCTACAGACGGTTCTCAGCCACCATGTGGGTGCTGGGGATTGAACCCGGGTCCTCTGCAAGAGCAGTCGGCGCTCTTAACCGCTAGGCCATCGCTCCAGCCCCAGTCTTTGAATTTTCAATACTCTTCCTCAGCCTCAGGAGTAGGTGTGCTAACAGGCCTTGGTGAAGCCAGGCCTCACTGACAAACTTCTTTTCTAAGGCATTTTTTTTTTATTGTTTTAAATTACATTCATAGCTGGGCGTGGTGGCACACACCTTTAATTGAAGCCCAGGCAGGCAGATCTCTGTGAGTTCAAGGCCATCCTGGTCTACATAGGGAGTTCCAGGACAGCTGGAGCTTTAGGGAAACCCTGTCTCCAAGAGACCAAAAAAAAATTATGTTCATTGACTTATTTGTGTGTATATCTGTATGTGTATGTTTGTGTGTCTGTATGTGTATGTGTGTCCATGCATGTTTCTGTGTGTATCTATGTGCATATGTCTGTATATGTGTATGTGTCTTTGTGTATGTGTCTGTGAGTGTGTCTGTTTGGGGTGTGTATGTGTGTGTGTGTGTGTGTGTGTGTGTCTGTGTGTCTGTGTATGTATGTGTCTGTGTCTATGTGTGTTTCTGTGTGTCTGTTTGGAGGTGTGTGTGTGTGTCTATGCATGTTTCTGTGTGTATCTCTGTGCATATGTCTGTGTGTGTGTGTGTTTGTCTCTGTGAGTGTGTGTGTGTCTGTTTAGGGGTGTGTATCTGTGTGTGTGTGTCTATGTCTATGTGTGTTTCTGTGTGTATGTCTGTGTATGTGTCTTTGTGTATGTGTCTGTGTCTGTGTGTATACATGTGGAGGTCAGAGAACAATGTTAGGAGCTACTTTCCCACTCTTCACCATGCGGGTCTGAGGGATCAGGTCAAATCCTGAAGCTTCGTAGCAGGTGCTTTTCTTTACCCACTGAGCCATCATCTCACCAGCCACAAACTTAGTTCTTTACTAATAATATTTCTCATTTGTCTTCATTGAGCTCACTTGATGGCTAACTCATTTCCATGTTTTTGTTTTTGTTTTTATACAGGGTTCATGTATCTCAGGATGCTCTTAAACTTGATATACAGCTGAGGATGTCCTTGGTGTCTACCACACAAGTTTATATGTTACTGGGGACTGAATCAATGGCCTTATGCCAACCCCACCCTGAGCTAACCCTAACCCCCACATCCTGTACTATCTCTTAAGAATAATAAATTCTCAGCTGGGTGTGGTGTCGCATGCTTTTAACTCCAGCACTCTGGAGGCAGAGTCCAGTAGATCTCTCAGTTAAGACCAGTCTGGTCTACATAGCAAGTTTCAGGCCAGCTGGGGCTACCAGGGAAAACCTGTCTCAAAAAGACCAAAAGAATAACAAATTCTTAACATAGTAAAGTTTTTCTTCTTCTTCTTCTTCTTCTTCTTCTTCTTCTTCTTCTTCTTCTTCTTCTTCTTCTTCTTCTTCCTTCTTCTTATTATTATTTTCAGCACTATCACTTTCTGTTTAGAGTCTGCTTTTGTGGCTGAAGTATTTCTCAAACTGTTGGTAGATCACCAACTATACACAGTAGGTCTTATCCTTCTCTCTGGAGTAATCTGCGATTTCTATAGAAGAAAGCTCCTGTCTCTTCTATAGAGGACATATGCTGTTTTGAGCAAGGAGCTTAGGTGGACCTCACCAGCTAGCAATGTACCCCCCTTTGGGTCCTATGCTCTACCTCTTCTCTCTCTCCTAGAATGCAGAGCCAAGGGCTCCTGAAAGCAGGCCTGTGGTCACCTGAGTGTGGAGTTCATGACTGCAGAGGGCAGAGAAGGCTCAAGCTTAGCTCCCCTACCACCTTATCACTTGCCACCCTACTGGGATCAAAAATTTTTTTTTCAGTTTTTTTTAATTACTTTATTTTTTTCCATTTTTTAACAATAAGTAATAATTTATGAGTACAAGCATCCTTCATGTAAAACCAATTTGCAAGCAGCTGTGCCCAAACCCACACAGCCCATGGGTCCCACCATCCAGCTGGGGGGGCTTGTATGTTCAATCAAGTTGATCAGATGAGTGTCCAGACTATATTGCTGTAGTTTCACCATTCACCCCAATCGCAGCCCTTACATTCTATCA
>VZQC01008215.1:364029-399221 GCA_009823505.1 Rhizomys pruinosus | reverse complement strand
TTAAAATGCTAGGCGCCCAAAACAAAGACAAAATTCTGAGGGCTACAAGAGAAAAACAAGTCACATACGAAGGGAAACCCATCAGAATTACAACTGACTTCTTGATGCAAACCATGAAAGCAAGAACATGGAGCAAAGCATTCCCAGTGTTAAAGGACTATGGATGCCAACCCAGAATACTTTACCCAGCAAAAATGTTGACTATAGTTGAAGGAGAGAGAAAAATCTTCCATGACATAAACAAGATGATAGAATACATGTCTTGAAAACCAACTCTTCATAAAATACTTGAAGCAATTCAAAGGGCAGAAGAGAGGAGCAACAATCCTCAAACACCTAGGTAAAGAAACTAATAAAAACATAACCATAGGAGTAGAATCAGAGGCTAGAAGTCCAAATGGATAATAAAGTGAAAGGAAGCAACATCCATCTTTCAATTATAACCTTAAATATTAATGGGATCAAATTTTTAACAATAGATCATTATGGGGCTGGAGAGATGACTCAGTGGTTAAGTGCACTGGCTGCTCATGCAGAGGACCTGGAGTTGGTTCTCAGCACCCACATGACAGTTAACAACCATCCTTAACTCCTGTTCCAGGGAATCTGATGTCCAACGCTGACCTCCACAGGCATTGCATGAATGGGTGTACTTAAACATTCATGGCAGGAAAAATATTCATGCACATAAAAAATCTAAAAATTCAAGGGGCTGAAGAGATGTTAAGGGCGCTGACTGCTCTTGCAGAGGACCCAGGTTCTATCCCCAGCACCCACATGGCGGCTGAGAACTGTCTTTAACTCCAGTTCCAGGGGAATCCGATGCCCTCTTCTGTCCTCCGCGGCATTGCACGACACGGGTGCACAAACCTACATGCAGACAGTACATTCATACATACACAAAATAAATTAAAAAAAATTCAAAACCAAAACAATGACTCATCATTTATATATAATGTAACTACACTTCCCCCCTACTTGTCTATGTAGTATATATTTTATATAGTGTTGAAAATCTCCATATTTTGAAATTTTTATTTATTTACTTATGTGTGTGTCGTGTCTGTGCCAGTGTATGTGCATAAGTGTGTGCAGATTCACACACTTGCCCCAGCACAGAGGCCAGAAGAGAATGTGAGGTGTCCTCCTTTATCAATCTTTGCCTGTTCCTTTGAAGCACAATCTCTACCTGAACCTATGGCTTATGTTTTCTTGGTTAAGATGGAATTCAGCAAGTCTCACAGTACTTTCTGTCTGCACCCTGTTCAGAACTGTGTGCTGGGTATCTGCTTGTTATGTGCCTGCTGGGATTTGAACTTCCACCTTCCCGAGTGTGCAACCAACACTGTTACCCATTGAACCATCTCTCCAACCCCCCACCACCTTTTTTTTGAGGCTCCTTTTCAGTATATAGCTCAGGCTGGCCTCGAACTCACAATCCTCCTGCCCCAGTCTCCTGGGTGTTCTGCTTAGCTTACTTGTTAAGCTGACTGTCGTTGAATATCCCTGTCTTAGTTTATATCTTTACATGATTGGGTCAATGAATTCAAGGTGAAAAAGGGGAAAATGTTGGGAGAACTTCTGAGATATGATTACCAACCTTTAACGCTAAGAAATTTTGTCCTACTGAATTTCAGGAGAGGTCTACAATTATTTATTCACTCTCCATTGTCTAGTCTACTCCAGGTCTGTTTGACACATTTCCTGGTTTAATAAAGTTTACTTGGAAGGCAAGAAAACACCGGCAAGATTAAGTCAGAGTCACTCAGAGGAAGTTACTTAAGAACACATTTTATTTATAAACATTTTCACTCCTACCCTTTACCTAAAGCACTTATGTTCCCTCCACCCCCTGAAGAGACAGTTCCAGTAAAAACAAACTTATGTTCTAGGTCTCCTTGTGTGGTCCTGGGTTGAGATTTCTGCCAATAATTAGTGGGGATTCCAGGACAGATTTTCATTTCCTTTCACAACCTACAGGGGAAGTAACAAAATAATCCTGTAATACACAGTTCCCTCCAAACCCAGGCTCATTTCTTCTGATCCCACAGTCTTTTTTTTTTGTTTGTTTGTTTGTTTTGTTTTTTGGTCTTTTTGAGACAAGGTCTCCCTGTAGCCCCAGCTGTCCTGGAACTCACTATGTAGACCAGGCTGGCCTTGAACTCACCGAGATCCACCTGTCTCTGCCTCCCAAGCGCTGGAACTACAGGTGTGTGCCACCACTCCCGGGTTACTCAAGTTTTTATAAAGTCTATCTTCTGTCTAATGGCATCCAATAATCTCTATAGTTTGAGTGACTTTAATTAACTGTGTGCAGCTAAGGAATACCTCGTGTTACCAGAATTGTTTCAGTGTTACTGGCTTCTTGTCCCCTAAGTGAATGAAAATGAAGACAGATTTTCACATAAGTAACACACACACACATACATACACACACACACACATGTATGTACGTATGGGCACACGTAAGCACAAGCACACAAACACACACACACTTTGTTTTCTTTTTTGTGACAGAATCCTAATGTAGATCAGGCTGACTTTGAACTCATAATCTTTTTGCTTCTGCCACCCAGGATGAAGTTAAAGGTGAATAGCACCAGACCCACCCATCCATTGTTTTCAAGAAGTAATTTGGGGGCTGGAGAGATGGCTCAGTGGTTAAGAGCACTGTTTGCTCTTGTAAAGGACTTGGATTTTGTTCCCAACACCCTCATAGCAGCTAACAACTCTCTGTAACTCTAGCTCTAGGGGATCTGACACTCTCTTCTGACCTCCATGGGCACTGCGTGACATAGGTGCATCTACTTACATGCAGGCAATACACTCATACACATAAAATATAAGTAATAAATAAAATATTTATTAATTTTATTTTCTCCAAGTAGACTCAATGTTCTGCCCTCCCCTTGTATTCATCAGGGTTCTCTAGAGGGACAGAATGGACAGAACTCATAAGTATTAAAGGTGTTTGATGGGATTGGAGAGGTACTGGCTTTCAATCCACAAAGAAGGTGGTGGTAATATCAGTGAAGGAATTTGGCAGCACCAGCAGTCACAGGACAGATGGGTTTGACAACAAGAGTAAAGGCAAGCATAAGGTACTTCCCGCATTTGGGATGAGTCCTCCCTCTTCAAATTATCTGATCAAGAAAGTCCCTTCCTTACCTAGCCTGGCTAGGTGGTGCACACTTTTAATCTCAGCACTCGGGAGGCTGTGTGAGTGAGTGTTTTGCCTGCATGGAAGATAAGTGTACCCGTGACATGCCATGCCTACAGAGGCCAGAAGAAGGCACCGAATTCCTTGAAACTTGAATTATGGACAGTTGTTAACTGCTATGTGAGTATTGGGAACTGAACCCAGGTCCTCTGGAAAAGCAGCCAGTACTCCTAACTACTGAATCATCTCTCTGGCCCAAGCTTTGGATTTCTTGATAGATACACAGGATCAGGTCAATTAACACTCTGGGGTATAACTCCTAGTGATTAGAATCCTATTTTATGTCAGAGCTGCGTAAACAATATTGTAGTAACATGCACGCAGCTTTATTTGCTGGGTTACTTCGTTATATTAGCTCTGTCCTCTAACCAAATGAGCCAACTGGTCAGTTATGATTCACCATTGCTTCTTTCTAGAATGCAAAATAGAGCATATCATCTTAATTAACATAATTTCATTAGTAATTTAGAAGTACTGATTAGGCCACAGTTTCTTTTACATTTAGTCATATTTGGTGAGATTTCTAGAACAACGAGAGATCCAGTCTGATCTACATAATGAGTTCCAGTCCAGCTGGGCTTCAGGGAGACCCTGTCTTACCCCTCCAGAAATAATTGTAAACAAAATTGTATATGGGTACCTAGTTATCATTTTGTTCATTGATCCAGTAAGCAAGAACACAAGTGCTATGCAGCACAGGCTGGCCTGGAATTTGTGACTATCTTTCTGCTTCTGCCTCCTGAAAACTGGGATTACACACATGCACCAGCATGCCTGGCTCCCTTTTTATGTTTTTAAATTAATTGTTCATAGTTTTAACTCAAGTGAGGAACATTTTACACAGTATTTATTTATATGAGTTTTAGTTTATGATTAGCCTTGTGGAAGCTATATTCTTTTTATGGTCAATAAGGTTGGAGATGCCTCAGTAGTTGCTAGTAGATGCTGCTTATCCACAGGACTCTAATTCAGTTCCCAACACCTACACTGAGTGGCTCACAGCTGCCTATAATTCTAGCTCCATAGGCATCTGATGCCTCTGGGTTCTGAGGGTACCTGCACAGATATGCACATACTCATACAAAGACATGCATAATCAAAATAAAATAAATATTACAAAATAAAAAACTGGTGGCACATGCTTTTAATCCCAGCACTAGGGAGGCAGAAGCAGGTGGATCTTTGTGAGTTCGAGGTCTGCCTGGTCAACATAGTGAGTTCCAGGGCATCCAGGACTTTGTAGACCCAGTCTCCAAAATATTTTGAAAATTCAACAAAACAAAACAAACAACCAACCAAACAAACAAACAAAAAATGGGGGCAAGGGAGAGGGCCTCAGAGGTTAAAAGCACTGGCTGGTCTTGCATACGAACTGGGCTTGAATCCCAGTACCCACATGGCAGGTAAAAATTGTCCAAAACTCTAGTTCCAGGGGATCCAATGCCCTCCTCTGACCTCCATGGGCATTGCACAACATGAGTGTACTTACATACATGCAGGTTAAGACTCTCATAAGCATAAAATAAAAATAAACCTGGATGTGGTGGCACATGCCTTTAATCCGAACAATCAGGAGGCAGAGGCAGGCAGATCTCTGTGAGTTCAAGGCCAGCCTGGTCTACAGAGTGTGCTCTAGGCCAGCTGGGACTAAAGGAAGACCCTGCCTCAAAAATACTAAAAAGTATAATAATAATAATAAATATAAAAAAGCATCAGTGTCTTACCCTATAAAACAATGACAGCAGTGGTCACTTTTATAATTTCAGTACTTGGGAGACTGAATCAGGAGGACTGTGAGTTCAAGGACAGCCTCAGGTATATCATGAGTTCAAGGCTAGTGTGAGCTAGAGTGTGACCCTATCTCAAATACACACACACACATACACACACACACAAGTAATAGCATAATGTTTTATCTTGAGTGATATATATATCATATATATATATATTATGTAATATATATTATATATCTATATATACATATATGATATATATATTACAGAATATATGGATAGACTTCTGGTTACTCTCAGTTTCAGAAAGCTAGACAACTTAGAAAAATCTTTTGATTGTATATGTATTAGCTTATAATCTGAAAAAGAAGGGAAAAGGAATTTCAAGATGCCAACCAGTGTGCTTAGAAAGGGGGAAATCAAAGAATGTTCACTAAGTTTATCTGTTTCATTCACATACTTTATGAAAAACTTTTTCAGGACATCAGATTTTTCCTTCATTTAAGGCACTACATGTCTTATTCTAGCACGTTTATTCTAGAACATTCCCGTGCCTCAGCTTTTAGGTCACAAATGCCAAGGAGTTACAGTGACTCACATGACTGTATTTAGAACAATGCGTTCTAACAATACCTTGAAAGGCACTTCAAATGATGCTGCCTCCTTCCCTGTAACCCAGATGGTTGCACATCTTTCTCATGGTGAAAGTAATGTTAAGAGATAGCAAAGCCCCTGTTGGAAGGCCCATCTTGCCTTGGGTTTTTAACTTACGGGTTTAATGAATGAATGAAGTTCATGACAATATTGAATTGACTGTTCAGATATATACCTTTTATTAGATTCTCACAGCAGTCTACACTAATAAAAGTTTGGTAGGGTGTGTGTATTGACTATTGTAATCCCAACAGAAGCAGGAGGATTTCCACAAACTCAAGGATAGGCAGAGCTACATAAAGAGATCTTATCTAAAAAAAAATGGTAGTGGATGTTGGGGGGTGCTGTAAGATGGCTCAGTAAGTAAAGACTCCCGCCACCAAACCTGAGGACCTGAGTTTGATCCCTGGAACCCACATGATGGAAAGAGAGAATCAACTTCTTCAAGTTGTTCTCTGACCTACACACACACACACACACACACACACACCATAGCTCATGCACACACACACATAAAATAAATAGATAAATAAAAAAATAAAATAGAAGTCAATTTACCTAGTTGCCTTAACACATGATAATCCTTAAGTAGGTAGCCAGGCATGGTGGTGCATGCCTTTAATTCCAACACTTGAGAGGCAGAGGCAGAGGTAGGCAGATTTCTGTGAGTTCAAGGCCAGCCTGGTCTACATGTTGAGTTCCAGACCAGCTGGGGCAACAGGGAGACCCTGTCTCCAAAAGACTGGAAAAAAAAAAGAATATAGTAGGCATCATTGTTTGCACTTTTCTATCATCTATCTATCTATCTATCTATCTATCTATCTATCTCTATCTATCATCTATCTATCTATCATCTATCATCTATATCTATCTATCTATCATCTATCTATCTATCTATCTATCATCTATCTATCTATCTATCTATCTATCTATCATCTATATCTATCTATCATCTATCTATCTATCATCATCTACCTATCTATTTATTTTGAGACAGGGTCTCATTATGTAGCCCTGGCTGACCTGGAACTTACTATGTAGACTTGACTAGTGTCCAACAGTCAAATGTGAGAGTCATGTCTACCTCTGCCTCCCAAGTGCTGGGATTAAAGGGATGGGCCCACACACAGGTCAATTGACTCATTTCTTTGAGACAGCATCTCATAGCCCAGGCTGACCTCCATCACGCCATGTAGCTGTGTAGTAGCACAAGGTCAGAATGATGTCTGGGAGCCTCCCGTTCAAGCCCTCATCTCTCTCCTCTCTCTGCATTCCAGTCCTTTTTGTATCGTTCGTGATTTTTAAAAATATATTTTTATTGAATTTGTGTGGACTTCATTCAGTACATCTTAATCATGTTCAGCTTCCTCCTTATGTGAGTCCCTCCATAGCTGGCCCACGGACTTCATGCATTTTGTCATATGTGTTAAGGCCTATCGGGTCAGGTTTGTGTACCCACACATGTCTTGGTTTGAGTTCATCCACTGGAGCCTGTTCACTCTGTCTAATATCATTCCTGTAAAGATTAATACTCCCTCACCCAGCAGTGATCAACTACCAGTAGTTCCTTGCCAAAGTTGTGACCTTTTGCCCATTTTACCAGGTCTCTGCTGGTTTTTGTCTGAGTTTGCATGGACGTTGTGCATGCTGACACCATTGCTGTAAGTTCACACTAGCAGGGTCCCAGGGGCCTCTACGAGTCTGTTTCCTTATGTTCAGGCCCCTCCTCGCCTGGCCTGAAGTGACGCGTCGTAGTGGTGCAGGGGTAGAGAAAACACCAATGCATCTCTCAACTCTTATTAGCAAAGCTTCCTCACAAAACAGAGGGTGATGAACACAAAAGGCCAGAACTGGCCAAAGTGTAGAGAGTAAGAGACTGCAGAGTGCGGGTCCTTGGGTAGGACTTGTAACAAACTTCAGTCACCCAGGGCTCAGGGACCATTATGGAAGAGGGGCCAGAAAGACTGTATAGTGATTATGGGGGGGGATCTTTTTGAGAGAGGTTCTCCCTTTAGCCCTGGGTGGCCTGGAATTCACTTTGTAGAACAGGCTGGCTTTGAACCCACAGAGATCTGCCAGCCTCTGCCTCCCAAGTGTTGGGCCACCAAAAATGATTGAATTTTAAAAAAATCACGTGTATACTGTTATCTGTAGAGACATGAAAGTAAAAAAAATGTATAAGAAACTGAACTTTTCTTCTTTCAGGATGCTGCTCTCTCTCTTGGTCACTGTACTGGTACAATAACAAACTGCCCCGTTTCAGCCTTTGAGGTCCCCCTTGCAATAGCTGAAGATGATCTTGAACTTCTGATCCTCCTGTCTCTTACTAGGGGGAGACAGAGAGTCCTGGATTAGGGATCTATACCATCATGCCCAGTTTTAAGTTATGCTGAGGATGGAACCCAGGGTTTTTTGCATGCTAGGCAAATGCTCTAAAAACTGAGCTACGTCCCCACACACCAGCCTTCCAAAGGTGAGGAAGATAAGGGTTTATTCCCCCTCACTTCTGGACAGGTGTAGAGCCAGGGCAAACAGTCACATAATCCCAAGGCCTGAGCTCCAGCTGCCCAGAGAACTACCACACAGTGATCACCAGCATTGTAGCAGTAGGGAACATATCTGACCTACAATGCCTGAATTGCCCTGGAGACCCAGAACTGCTCCATAATTATGGATATGTCTAGCTATTTCAAGCAATAACCTAAATTGCTAAACAAGTTCTTCTCTAAATTAACCTATTCTGCAAATTCAATTTAAGAACCTTTATGATATATATTATATTATATTATGATATATATACATATATATATATTACTTTTGAAGTGAGTAAAGGGAATTAAAATGAGAAAAAGACCAGCTATGCCAGTCGATCTGGTTGAAAATTTCCTCAGGGCTGGAGATGGCTCAGGGGTTAAGAGCACTGACTGCTCTTGCTGGGTTCGATTCCCAGCACCCACATGGCAGCTAAGAACAGTCTTAGGCTGGTTGTGGTGATGCACGCCTTTAATCCCAGCAGAGGCAGGGGGATCTCTGTGATATCAAGGCCAGCCTGGTCTACATAGCGAGTTCCAGGTCAGCTGGGACTAAAGGGAGACCCTGTTTTTTTTTTTTTTTTTATGTTTTTTTTGTTATTTTGTGTTTGTTTTTGGAGAAGGGTGCTTACACAGTGTAATTGGCGCCTAAAACACCCTGATCCTCCGCCCACTCCTGAACCACCAGGTCTCACTCATTTAAAAGCTCTCTTTCAAGCAGTTTTTCTTTCAGGTTAAGGGAGGACTTTTAAGCCGCCATTGCTTAGAATAGTTACTTTTATGAGACACAATCAATTTCTAGATAAAAAAAAAAGCATATAAAGCAACATAATAAAAAATGTTGATTTTAGATTTTTTTTATTTTTTTTATGTATCGAAATCTGGTTAAAGAGTAGGTTTTCAGGGTGTAGGTGAAAGCAACATTCGTGCCCTGTGCATCATTTCCACCTTTTCTCGGGCCTAAGGGAAGGTGAGAGGAGTTTACCCACTTGTCCCTTTTCCTTGCTTCTTTCAGAGAGCTATAAGTGAAAGACACTCCTTCAAGAGCGTGCACAGGGTCCCCACCCAAGGTTGCCAATGGCGTCATCCTGAGAGATTTTTGAGTATCAGCCAGGGGAAAGGCACGCTAAAGGACTACCACATCACTTGCTGAGAACAATAGTGAATATGAGAGGGTGAGTGAGTGCCTTCTGCCCAAGACAGGGAAGCAGGCCCAGAGACAGAGCACAGGTTCCGAGGCTGGGGTGCCTGAGCAGGCAGACCTGGGCTGCTTCTGTTTATGATAAGTAATCTAGGAAGGGAGTTGGCTGGGGTGTGAACTGGGAGTTGCTGGTTCGCTGATGTCCTTTAATTTTGTGAAATGATGATCTATTTTTTTTGAATTCTTCCCAGGGGGGATTTGGCTTATATATAATTTGAGCATTTATTTTTTTCTGAGCAAATTTGCATGAAATGGTGAAATAGATTCTATTTAATTTAAGGTATTGCCTGGAACACAATGACTCCCAGCTGATCCCAGAATCTAGGTCTATATAGGAGTTCCAGGACAGCTATGGATTACTGAAACCCTGCCTGAAAATATAAAATACAGGTAGGAGAGATCGTAAAGACGATCGGAGGACGGTTGACCCGCCCGTGCCAGACTCTGTACCCATGCGGACTGTTCCAGGACAACAACTGGTACGCCTCGGCATTGGACACGTCACACGCTAGAAGCTTCATCTACAAAATATAAAAAAAAATTAAAAAAAACAGAGGCAATGACGCAGCAGTAGAGCGTCCATTGACTTTCCCTGGAAACCACATGGATTATGCCACCATGTTCTGCTATGAGATGGAGAGCTGAGTCTGGCCAGTTGCACAGGACAAACACACACACATTACACATAAAAATATAAATAAAGACTAAAAAAGGGGGCTGTTGAGATGGCTCAGAGGTTGACTTCGTCCTCTTCAGAGGATGTGAATTCAGTTTCAGCACCATATGGTGGTTGCACGACCACCTGTAACTCCAGGTGCAAAGGATCTGATGCTCTCTTTCCAGGCACTAAGGGGCACCTGCACACAATGTGAGGTCATTCAGCCATATACATACAACATAAGAAAATTTAAAAAAAACACCAAAAAATAAAATATTAATTTTGTTATTTTTAAGCATATAACATTAAAAATAGCAAAAGCAACTGTTCATTCATGAAATGCCCACTGTGTTTAACAGAGGGGGTCCTTCTAAAGTGATTCTTTTGCCTAGATTAAGTAACAGGATTTTGCAAACTTGCTATTTATCTCAATAAATATCTCAACTCTTTCTTTTTTCCTTTATCTTTAGCCTGTGGGTAAGTTGTGTAAAAATCTGGGTCCTTCCATGAGACAGAGAGAGACATAGGGTTTTTTCAGACAGTGTCTCATGAAGGAGTCCTTAGATGGCTGGAATTCATAGGGATCTTGTTTGGTCTCCACACCCCCCAGTGCGTAGGCTTTTTTTAAAAAAGGGTGCGTGGCACCACAGCCCGAGCGAATGAAACAGAGGAAAGAGGGGACATGTGGGAAGAGTGGAGGAATGCAGGAAGGGGGCCACAAGGGAAGGGAGTAGGAGGAGGAGGAGGAGGAGGAGGAGGAGGAGGAGGAGTGAGAGGAGGAGGAGGAGAGGAAAATGAAATTAAACAAAATATNTGCACGCCTTTGAATCCCAGCATAGGCAGGGGGATCTGCGATAGTTGATATTCAAGGCCAGCGCTGGTCTACAGAGCGAGGTTCCAGGTCAGCTGGGATAAGGGGAGACCTCTGGTTTTATTAGCTACATCTATGTTATTTTTGCACTTAAAATGAAACTTTTTTTTTTTTTTTTTGGAGACAGGGTCTTACACAGTGTAAATTGGCCCTAAAACACCCTGATCCTCCTGCCCACTCCTGAACCACCAGGTCTCACTCATTTAAAAGCTCTCTTTCAAGCAAGTTTTTCTTTCAAGTTAAGGAGACTTTTAAGCCCCATTGCTTAGAATATTACTTAATAGACACAAATCAATTCTAGATAAAAAAAAAAAAAGCAACATGGTAATGTTACAGAAATACTGCATTTTAAAGAGTAGGTTTTCAGGTGTAGGTGAAAGCAACATTCTTGCCCTGTGCATCATTTCCACCTTTTCTCTGCCTAAGGAATGAGAGAGTTTACCCACTGTCCCTTTCCTTGCTTCTTTCAGAGAGCTATAAGTGAAAGACACTCCTTCAAGAGCGTGCACAGGGTCCCCACCCAAGGTTGCCAATGGCGTCATCCTGAGAGATTTTTGAGTATCAGCCAGGGGAAAGGCACGCTAAAGGACTACCACATCACTTGCTGAGAACAATAGTGAATATGAGAGGGTGAGTGAGTGCCTTCTGCCCAAGACAGGGAAGCAGGCCCAGAGACAGAGCACAGGTTCCGAGGCTGGGGTGCCTGAGCAGGCAGACCTGGGCTGCTTCTGTTTATGATAAGTAATCTAGGAAGGGAGTTGGCTGGGGTGTGAACTGGAGTTGCTGTTCCTATGTCCTTAATTTTGTGAAATGATGATCTATTTTTTGAATTCTTCCCAGGGATTTGGCTTATATATAATTTGAGCATTTATTTTTTTCTGAGCAAATTTGCATGAAATGGTGAAATAGATTCTATTTAATTTAAGGTATTGCCTGGACACAATGACTCCCAACAGCGATCCCAGAATCTAGGTTATATAGAGTTCCAGGACAGCCTATGATTACTGAAACCCTGCCTGAAAATATAAAATACAGAGGTCAATGAAATTACTCAGCAGGTAAGAGCGCTGGCCACCAAGTATGACAACCAGAGTTTGATCCCTGGAACCACATGGATTATGCCACCATGTTCTGCTATGAGATGGAGAGCTGAGTCTGGCCAGTTGCACAGGAACAAACACACACACATACACACACTAAAAATAAAATTAAAACTAAAAAGGGGGGCTGTTGAGATGGCTCAGAGGTTAACTTCGTCCTCTTCCAGAGGATGTGAATTCAGTTCCCAGCACCTATATAGGTGGTCCACGACCACCTGTAACTCCAGGTGCAAAGGATCTGATGCTCTCTTTCAGGCCACTAAGGGCACCTGCACACATGTGGTAGTCATTCACACATATACATACACATAAGAAAATTTAAAAAAACACCAAAAAATAAAATATATGAAATATTTGATTTAAGGCATTAACATTAAAAATAGCAAAAGCAATCTGTTCATTCATGAATGCCCACTGTGTTTAACAGAGGGGGTCCTTCTAAAGTGATTCTTTTGCCTAGATTAAGAAACAGAAGGATTTTGCAAACTTGCTATTTATCTCAATAAATATCTCAACTCTTTCTTTTTCCTTTATCTTTAGCCTGTGGGTAAGTTGTGTAAAAATCTGGGTCCTTCCATGAGACAGAGAGAGACATAGGGTTTTTTCAGACAGTGTCTCATTAAGGAGTCCTTAGATGGCTTGGAATTCATAGGGATCTGTTTGTCTCCACCTCCCCAGTGCTAGGCTTAAAGGTGCGTGGCACCACACCCAGCAATGAAACATAGAAAGAGGGGACCATGTGGGGAGAGGGAGGGAATCAGGAAGGGGGCCACAAGGAAGGGCAGTAGAGGAGGAGGAGGAGGAGGAGGAGGAGGAGGAGGAGGAGGAGGAGGAGGAGGAAAATGAATTAAAACAAAATATAATCATATAATGAAACTGCCACAATGAACTCTCCAGCTTTGCATGCTAACTTTCAAAAAACAAAACTGAAACAGAGGGAAAGGAGAGAGAGAGAGAGAGAGAGAGAGAGAGAGAGAGAGAGAGAGAGAGAAGAGAGAGAGAATGTGGTTCAGTTGGTAAAGTACTTGTGTAGCATGCACCAAACACTAGGTTTAACCCTAGTGCCCAGTAACTGGGATGATGCTCCTAATCCCTAGCTCTCACAAGATAAGATGATTGAGGAAAATTTCGAAGCCTCCTTTGGTTACTTTTCGTGGTGGGCTGTGCTAGACAAACCAGGACCGAGGAAAAGTTGTTTTAGAAGGGAAGAGTGTTATTTTGCGCTTTATGGTTCCAGGGAATTAGAGGTCGCAACCCTGGCAGGGGAGGTAAAAGCAAGAGGCAGCCAGAGCAGAAAGCCAAGCACTGCCATCCTAAAGAACTTTCAGGAAGCTGAGAGAGTGAAACTGGGAATGCGGCTTTGAATCCCAGATTCATATTTCCAAGACTAACAATAATTGGGAAGCCTCCATTCAAATTCACAAATTTAAGCACTTATTTTGCATCTCTGCCCACCTACCACCATATAGGCCAAATAATAATTATTTGAAGTTGAATCCGGCACCATCATCTAGCTTTTACATAAAAGCTTTTTCTTCACTTCTGTACTTTACTCGGCTGCAGGCAGCAATCTTGTTGACTACATCCCACAGACAAATCTGAAATCTGTCACTCTCCCCTATGACTCCAGCATCAACCAAGTCAGAGCAATAGTCTTTTAACCCATATTCCTTTTCTATTCCTCCTGTATCCAAAACATTATGAATATGATAGGGAGAGTTAACGTATTGTCAAGTATAAATTCAGTATCATGTCTACTCTTGTTCTGAAATCATCCTGTGGGTGCGCTGACCTAATACACAATGGACAAGATAAAAACACTTCTTGCGGGCCTGGTTGGGCCACGCTTTTAATACTAGGCACTGGAGGCAGGAGGCAGGTGGATCTTGTGTGAGTTCAAGGCCAGCGCTGGCTACACAGTAAGTTCCAGCGACATCTGAGCGTACAGGGAGACCCGTGTCTCAAAAGACCAAAAAAACCCACAAAACAAAAACAAAACAAAAAACAAAGAAACAAAAGACAAACAAACAAAAAAAGCGATAAAGAGACCTTTGTGCTTAATGCTACTGAGAAGTCTAATAAGGAACACATTAGGCCGGGCATCGTTGTAGCTCACTCGGGGGAAGCTGAGGCAGGTTTGCTCTGATGTGAAAAACCTTGTTCTTGAAAACACAACAGTAATACTGCAGCGAACAGACGAACATAAAAAGCACATGTTGTGGAGAAGTGCTGGAAACTGAGTGTTATTGTGTGTGCCACTAGAGAGAAAAATAAAATAACAATATTAGTAGTAGTAGTAGTAGCAGCAACAACATAAAAAGCACATTTGGAGAATGGTTGAAACTGAGCAACTTGTGCCCACTAAAAAGTACATTGAAAGTACAACAGAGGAGAGAGAAAGAGAGAGAGAGAGAGAGAGAGAGAGAGAGAGAGAGAGAGAGCAGGCAGAGTGATTGTTAGCCAGAGTCCCAAAACTAGATCCAGAGGGATGTGAGGTGATAAGCAGGGAACAGTAGTAGGCTCAAAATATGAGCTCAAATAAGCAAGCTGACAATGTTGGGAAGTGAAGAAACATGCCAAAATAAGGTCTGAAAGTGGCATAGCAGGTAAGTAATGGTGATATCTGACATGTATGACTGTGGGAAAAGGCAACACTGGAAGAAAAGAGGCTAGGGAAGGTTAAATATGTGGCCCATGTAAGTAGGGGTACGAAGAAGCAAGGAACAAAGTTCCACGGGTATACCCAGCTAGGCATAATCTCACCCTTAAAAAAATTACATTTGGAGCTGGAGAGATGGCTCAGTGGTTAAGAGCACTTGACAGCCAACAACTGTCTATAACTCCAGTTCCAGGGAATCTGACACCATCTTCTATCCTCCATGGTCATTGGACATGGGTACACTTACACAAATCTATAACACTCATCCACATTCAAAGTCAGTTCTCTGAGTTCACCATGTGGGTCCTGGGGTTCGAACTCAGGTAGTCAGACTTGGCTACAAGTACCTTAAACCACTGAGCCATCTTGACAGCCCCTACCTAATCTTCCTTTGTGGACTTTTTACGCTTAATTTATTTATACTGCCTATGACATTTGCCTTTGTCTCTTTTGTATATTTTGTTCACTTCTTGATTTGGTAGTGAAAACAATCCTAATACTATCTCCTATTGCATGAAACACAGTGCTTCAGCAAAGAGGTACAAGTGACTTGTAGAAGTCTCCACAGGACTGAGGCAGAGCCATTTTAAGGGCCAGCCTAGATTTTGTTGTTTTATTCAGTGATGAGGATAGACAGCCGAAGGTGCGTGTACACATGCGAGGCAATCACTCTACCTCTAAGCTGCATCCTGGCTCCCAGAATTTGGAATAAAACACAAGATAATGGGTTTAAGAATCATGATTCAGAGAAATCAACACCATACAAAGATTTTCAAAAACAATCAAAATTTTATTTTCAGAAAATTTCAATTCTTAAATAGTACAAAAATAAACAAGCATTTGTTTTAAGACTTATATTTTACATAATTTAAATACATTTCTGAGGCACCAAAACATTCACACAACCTGAATTTCCAGGTTCACTCAGCAAGTTGATGTTCAGATCAAGTTAGGCTGTTATAAAGCCAAAAACAACCTCAATGAAGTTAACTGTTTTATGCAATTTTTGTTTTGACTATTTTCCAAAGTTAAACATTTTAATAAAGTCTTAAAGATATTCTTTTGTAACAATTTCCCCTATAGATTTTTCTCTCTTCTAAGATGTTATTTCGAGTTTTTGCAGATATATGATGGTAAATATCATTCTTATTCAAGAATATAAAGGCTATGATGGTGCTTTGAAAACATTCTCAGTAAGATGAGTCCAAATGATTTAAAACATTGTATAGGTTCTCAAAATGGTCAAAAAGATTCAGTCTTTATGGGGTGTTTAGGCAAGGAAAAAAATTCTAATCTTAAATTTCTCAATATACCAGATTAACTTTCTTAATATAATTTATGCGTTGAACATGTAAGTCATTTTTTTTGATGCTCGATACACATATGATCAGGCGAGGTAATCACGAAGGAGATAGAACATTGACTAGACAAGAAAAGACAGATCAACCGGTTAGTAGGGCTTAAACATAGTTATTATAAATTACCCGTCGAATAAATATACAGTTACCTCAGTTGACGAGGATGTAGAAAATTATCATTAGTTACTTTGTATTTATTACAACTGCCCAGAACTACCCAATAACTGGTTTTATTTTTAATAAAAGGCATTCTTCAGAACAAGAATGTAATGTTCTTGTCAGGAACCCTCTACAGTTCCTTTTATAAATTACTAGCCTCTTTGTAGGCTCCTTGGGTATAAATAGATAAAATTATAAATAGAAATTTTTGCCTTTCACAAAATAGTAGTCCTGAGCTGTTTTCCTGAATGTGTCAAACTTCAAGTAAGAAGACAGTAATTTTGTCTTTTTGAGACAGGGTCTCCCTGTAGCCCCAGCTGTCATGGAACTTGCTATGTAGACCAGGCTGGCCTTGAACTCAGATCCACTGGGGCCAAAGGTGTGTGCCACCACACACAGCTAACTTTAATAGATTTAAAGACAGACTAGCTCTGATCTTAAAATCTGGAAGGACAACATGGGAAACTGGAGCTTCTCACAACAAAAATGGCTCTAAGAAAAAAAATAAAAGATCAGCAGGTTGGTAACTAGCTTCCATCCTTATCACACTGTCTTAGGAAATTCAGATGCGATGAATGTGAAATGGTTTAAACATTGTGAAGAGGCTCATAAAGGCCACTGATACTTTCTGGACTATGAAATGGACAGCTAAATCACAGTCCAAGAAAAAAACCAGAGCAAATCCATTATTGAAGTCTGGCTTGGTGAGTCACTAACTTTACAGCAAAAATCTGTTCAGTACCAGGCTAGTAGGGCACGAGGATCAAAAAGTCTCCCTCAAGGTTTAACCCCAAACGTGATGTTAGATTTCCCATTACTACTCATACAAACACATTCCTTACAGAAAACATTCTTATTTTAAGATAGGCCTGCAGGGGCCCACCTTCCATACACTGGCATTGACTTACAAGGAAGTTGTAACAGTCACAGTAAATAGATTTCATTCCTGCTGAAAAAAAAAAATCTGACAATTATTTTAACCATTTATAATTTCTACCAGTTTTAAAGATTTTAATTTACAGTCATTTTTTTAAATTCATATGGGTACAAGTTTAATAAGTTTCCAAAAGTGATTCTAAACTTTTAATTAGAAATTCAGAAATTTAGAAATTTAAAATGTTTCAAGGCTACATTTAAAATGAAATTACTGATAGTATCTGCCTTAAAACAGTCAACTGAACTTGTACCCTTTGTTGAATGATTAGCTAAATATCAAAATTTCTTTAAAATTCCATTAGTTGCTTCTAACATATCTGGAAATAAAAATCACAACAGTGTAGATACTTGCAGCATTTTCCATTTTGTAACATCATTTGTGTTCAAACATTTCTCTTTAATTCTTAAGACATAATATAAACTGAAATTCAAGTAAAAAAATGTCAAAATTCATTTCCCACTATCTTATGAAAATGAAAGCTGTTTTTTCCCCTTAACTTGAGGGTAGTGCATCTTCAAAGCAGAGACCCAGGGACCTTCTTTCATCTTTCAAGGACACTGCCTTCTGTTAAAGATGGTAAGTGGAAAAGGCATTATAAATATTAAATAATTAAATTAAGATTGTTCATATAAATAAATAAATATGACCAATAGACTTCTACAGTTCTGATGAACGCCTTTTGATGAGCACTGTGGGGTTGATGTCATCTAGCCTGGAGTGGGAGGCACTTGCATTGATTGTAGCTGTTTTGGTTGGCTGCGGATCTTGAACACTGAATGAGGTAAAGGGACAGCCCTTCACATTATTGCAGATGAGAGACTGAATCGAGGCCGTGTTGATGATCTTAAATCCTACTTCTCCCCCAAAAGTGCTTGGCTTCCAGTAGTGAGGAGAACAGATAGGATTACCCATAAGTCCTTTCAAAGAGAATGGTGCCCCAATTTCTACCATGGTTTCCCCAAAGATGGCATCTGGGCGAGGCTTTTCTACAAGAAGGGCAGGGTACAGCTCCATAGCATCAATGTCACCATAGAGGGCCTCTAACTCTGCAGCCATTTCTTTCTCTCCTAGAAAGGAAAATAGAGATACAACCAATGTCAATTTGCAAAATATAAAATACTTCAGGCTTCTAAGTGTAGGCCTTTTCTTCTGCTCACTAGTCCTCATCAAGGGCGCCCTCCTCTTTCTTATTATTAAACGGAATCCTTTTCTATTATCTTAAAACAAAAAAGAACAGTTCACCCCTTCACTCAATGACATAGGGTCTCACTGTGTAGACCAGGCTGGCCTCAAACTCACAAAGCTAAGTAAGATCCATTTGCTTTTGCCTCCCGAGTCCTGGGGTTAAAAGGCATGCACCACCATACCTGGAACTCACTATGTTAACCAGGCTGGCCTAACTCAGAGATCCACTTGCCTCCTGAGTGCTGGAAATATTAAAGGCACCCCCCCCCATGCCCCACCCACCATGCCTAGCCCTGTTTGATTTAGGAACGGTTTCTTACCTGTCAGTTCTTCAAAAGATGCATAGGGCTTCAGGGAGAAGCGTTTGCGGTACTCGTTGAGAGACTGGTATTTCATCTGTCTGCTCTGGTCAATGGAGGCCTTCGCCACTGCTTCTACTGCAAGTGGAATATTCCTACCACCAGCAACCTGAAGAAAGTGAATTAGTACAATGAAATTTTTAGGTATTCTTCAGAGTGGGTAATAAAGCTAAACTCTATTTCTAGGAAAGATACATTTCAAGGGTGTTTTTCTTAGCTTTAATGGGACATTAATTTAAAGCAAATTTGTCTTTTAAAACTACAAAAATTAAAGCTGATCGGCAAATCTGAAACATTTTTTGTAATCTGTCAGAATACTGAAAGCTTTTGAAACATTTTAATATATATGTAGTTATTTGCTTGACTGACAATTGTAGACTATCTAAACTATAGACTTTCAAGATAATTTTAACAGCAAAACTAGTTATTCTAGTAAGAGAAAAAATAATCTGTGGCAGAAATTCTAAAGTTACCAGTTACTGACAAGTTTTTTCTTGGTTGCCTGGAATAATGCTTACCCGGCCAGCATTTTGCCTGGTGAACGATTCAATGAACTGGGCAAGTCCATGTTCTACCAGTATAGAGTTGTTGTAGAGGAACTGTTTGAAGTTGTACTCCTGATCTTCAATGTGAAAGGTGTCCGGTAGCAGGGGATGCCAGTGGTAGAGTGTGTTAAATTCAGAAGCAATGCGGTTCTGGTACTGGAACTGCTGGTTGAAAAGCAGCTCTGGGTCAAACTTGAGTTTGAAGTGATAACCGCTCAGATGCTGCACGTAGTCTTCAATCACGATCTTGATAGTCTCTCCTATTGGCACAAAAGAATTAAAAAACTTAATTTTTTTCTGACCACAAACTGATGCACCTGTTGATTTTCTATTCCTTCATTTCTTTTTCCTTTTATCAAAACTAAAGGTATGTCATCCAGTCATGTTCATGGACTGGATTAATAGTCATGTGTAAATTTCATTCTCAGTATTGTCAGGAAGAGGGTCTTATTTTCTCACCCACCTATCAGGATGAGTCTGCTCGTCTGGAATAGGCGCTCGTCGTCCCATTCAGGATGCTCTTGTTTGAGCACATCACACACTCTGTTGTGCTCCCGCAGCCAGATGGTGGCGTACATCATCAAACCAGGCACCAGACCGAAGACTTCCTGCCCCACCGCAAAGCGCATATGCTCAGGGATGTGAGGTGGATACATCATCTCCACCTGAGTGTCTTTGACTGTGGGAGGGTACACCTCTCCACCAATAAGCTAAAATGCAACAGTAATCATAAGAGTTAAAGCAAATACTTATCACTAGCAAATTTTAAATATAGATGTAGATGGTGAGTTATAATTCATAATAGGGTACATACCTGATATTTTAATTTTCCATCCTTGAAAAGGCGCAGTTTATGTTGTCTGTCTAGAGTTTCGCCATAAACATGATTTAAGTCCACCTAGAAAATTGGAGAAATTTCAACTTGTAATTGTCTTAATATAAATTATTTAATTTTCTTGAGCATTCAATGATGATTTGGGGGGTCATAATATTGTATTAATTTATCTACCAGATAAAGAGCTACAAGTCTGTGTGTCTCTCATGTTGAAAGTGTTCCATATGGACCTAGGAATACCATACACTTCATTACAACCATGAGTTTAGTAATATTAGGAAATGCAGTGTAAGAATGTGGTTCAGTGGTGGAGTGATTTCCTAGCTTATGTGAGGTCTTGGGTTCCATCCGAGCATCATATACACAAACACAAAAACGATTAGAATATATTAATAGGACTCATCCAAAAATTGAAGCTATATTATAATGCTAAAAGCATCCCACATTTTATTATTTACTTATTTATTTTCAGTGCAAGGACTGAACCACTCTGCCAAGTACTGATAAACACTGTCAAGCACTGCCAGGCATAAATATATCAATGGCTCACTTTATATTATTTAAAGTAGCATAATAGCTGGGTGTGGTGGTGCACACCTTTAATCCTAGCACTTGGGAGGTAGAGGCAGGTGAATCTTTGTGAGTTCAAGGCCAGCCTGGTCTACAAAGTGAGTTCCAGGACAGCTGGGGCTACAGGGAGACCCTGTCTCGAAAAGACCAAAATAAAGTAGCATAATCAATGGCACAAAAGTTTTCAGAGAGCTGAACTTGTAGCTCAGTAGTAGAACCCATGCCTAGCAAGCATGAAACCTTTGATTCAATCTCCAATACCAGCGAAGAAATTAAATTTTGGAAGATACAGCACTTCGTAGTAGGAAATTTAAGCTAAAAATGTAAGGAAAAATTATACCCTGCCCCTCCCTCCAGACATCTATGCTTATGTTTGCTGGATCAGTAAATAATAGAAAACTCTATTATGGTTTTGAGACATGATTTTTTTTTTGGTCTTTTGAGACAAGGTCTTTCTGTAGCCCCAGCTGGCCTGGAACTCATTATGTAGACCAGGCTGGACTTGAAGTTCCTCTGCTGGGATTAAAGCATACACCATTATGTCCAGCTGAGACATATCTTTTAAAAAATGAATGCGAATTGTTTGGTGTGGCAAAATGTCAGTGCTTCATTTTATTCTGAGGAGTTAGGTCTGTCTTACCCCATGGCCCAGCCCCCGGGTGAAGGCAGGTCTATCTTACCCCATGGCCCAGCCCCCGGGTGAAGGCAGGTCCTCGCTTCTGGTCTGTCTTGAAAAACTGATGAGTGAAATGCTGAGCAAAGAAGGCGAACATCATATTTGTGCCTTGGGGATCAGGGATGAACTTTCTTCTCAGAAGAACTTTTTGCAGAACTTCTTTTGAATCAGGAAGTTCCTTCTTTCCTATAAAATGAGAATTCTGAGTAAAAATCCATTCATACATTTATTCATAAAAACAGGTACTGTCAAATTTATGAAGACATTTGCCACTTATAATACAATTAATTGTGAAGAGGATCGATCATAAGATAAAGATTTTGGGGCTAGAGAGATGGCTCAGCGTTCAAGAGCAATGGCTGTCTTTACAGAAGACCTGAGTTCAACTCCCAGCACCCACATGGGCTAACAACCATTCATAAGTCCAGTTCCAGGAGATCCAATGCCCTCTTTGAGCTCCTGGGCACTGCACGACATGGGTGTACTTACACACATGCAGGCAATACACTCATACACATAAAATAAATCAAGATAAAATAGTTTAGTTTTGAGACAGTCTCACTTTTGTATGTAGCCTAGGCTTGCCTGAAACTTGTTATATTATCTAGCCCAGGCTGGTCTTGAACTTGAGGTGATCCTCCTGCTTCAGCCTCCCTGTTGCTGATATTACAGGTATGAGCCACCTTACCCTGCCTATAAATGAAGCTTTTTTTTCAGTTTAATATCAATTCAATTTAGAATATTTAACACAGAATACTATATAGCAAATGGACATTCACCTTTATGGGACAGATTTGCATTTTAAAGTTTCTGTGGCCTGGTGTGGCACAGGCCTTTATTCCCAGCACTTGGGGAGGCAAAGGCAGGTAGATGTCTATGAAATTGAAGCCAGCCTGGCCTACAAGGTAAGTTCCAGGGCTGCTGGGGCTACAGGGAGTCCCTGCCACAACAAACAAAAGTATCTCTGGGTCCACACTTGTTTTAACTACATGACAATTTAGGGCCAAATTTCTAGGATGCATCCTTGTTAGAATTACTAAATCTTGAGCCATTGTTCACTCACCTTTCACACCCATGGGGGTCGGGCAGTCGTCTGCTACAGGAGGAAGGGCTCTGGTGTAGTAGGAGAGGTTGGAGAAAGCTTCCCAGTTCTTGTAGCCATAATGCATATTATAGGTTGGTGGACTGTCAATCAAATGTGATCTGGCTGAGATTTTAAAGGAAAAAAACATTTTGTTGACTTTCATATGCAAAACAATAAATGTTAATTTCCACTGTGGAAAATACAGAGATTGGATCCAATCCCAACAAAAAATACTCTGCTTTAAAATGACAAAGAAAAAAAAAAGACTGCTTAAACTGTAACTGCCAGACTGAACGGTGGTAACACACACTTTGAATCTCAGTTCTTTGGAAGCAGAGGCAGACAGAAAGCTGAGTCCGAGGCCAGCTTGGTCTAGAGCTATACATAGTGATAGTCTCAAGTATGTCATTAAGAAAAGAAAAGAAAGAAACGAAAAGAAAATAAAAGAAAAGAAAAAAAAAAAAAAAAAAAAAAGCCCTGTAACTGCCAGTGAAAATGTATCACCAATAAACATAAATTTTACAGACTAGAACATTATGCTCTAGTAGACCTGATTCTTCAGATACAACCACTCCCTGCAAAAGAGGGGTAGAAACCACCAGCATGGTCCTTACTTAGAACTATAGGAATTATTTTCTTATTGACCTAAAGCCAAATCAACTGTTTTAATGGGTGCTGCATGCTTACAACAAGTCTGTGGGCTATGGGCATCAATAAACAAGTGAACCACACTTCCTCCACAAGAATGAGGGTTGAAGGTACCCAGAGTCATAAGTAGGATCCAGTCCAGCAGGATGCTACCTGTCAATATTTTCTGCTTTTCAGAGGAGGAGAATTGAAAGATATGTAAAGCTATTGAGCTGGGTGTGGTGGCCCATGCTACTTAATCCCAGTACTCAAGAGGCAGAGGCAGCTAGATCTCTGGAACTACAGGGAGACCCTTTCTCAAAAAGACCAAAAAAAAAAAAAATTGAAAAAGTGAATATAGAATATTTCTTTGCATTAAGTTTAGTGAAGTACAGTTTTCTAATCCATATATGTTTTGGAGAAAACTGGAAAAAAGTTTGTACTTACATGTCAACACATATTTCATGATTGAATTTCGAAGGAAGGGTATATTATTCACAATGTTCCAGACTCCCTTGAAGTGGGTCAATATGTAGTGCACTGTGTTTGGCGTGGGCTTCAGCAGTAATTTTATCCTTGTCAGAAGCTCAGCTGCAGAAAGAGAGCAAGAGGGAGAAATTAGTAGGTTCGAATTGAAGACACAAATTAAGACACATGTATAAAATGATGGTAACTATATATGGACCCATTCCAAATGATGAAACCCAGGAAAAACTTACGTGTTGTACAGTTTTCACCATAGAATCCTGTCCGGGTACAGTCACACTTATACCGGTCAAATCCTACGCTCATACATTCACCTCGGTTTTGACATGGGTTGGAACAGCAAGGGTTTGCTATGATAAAAATAAAATAGCCGTAAGTCATTCTTAACTTCATCTGGAATTCAACTTTCTAAGTCAACTTTACATACAATAAGTTCAAGAAATATACAGGTAGTCAGTCACAGGGAGACTTTAATAAATCTCACCTTGGCTGGGCATGGTGGCGCACGCCTTTAATCCTAGCACTTGGGAGGCAGAGGCAGGCGGATCTTTGTGAGTTCAAGGCCAGCCTGGTCTACAGAGCGAATTCCAGGACAGCTGGGGCTACAGGGAGACCCTGTCTCGAAAAGACCCCCCCCCCAAAAAAAAAAACCTCACCTAATGATTGCAATATAGAAAAACCAATTTCCTTCTCTAAGCAAGAATAGCATTGGCTATAAACTCACAGATATTCACAGTAACTTCTCTAGGTCTTCAAACTAGAATTAAGAATTTTCAAAGTTAAAATGGATCTGGATCTGATCTAGTACATCCACATTTTGTGTGGGGGGGATTAAAGCTAAAGTTAACTTTCAACATATTTTGCTTATCTTTAAAAACTGTGATCTGGGCTTTCTTTGCTGAGAAAAGCACTAACGGGCATTTCAAACAATGACTCCAATAACAGTGGATCCACGCACATCATTTCACATATACTGATCAGATCCTGTTAGGACAACCTGCAAATTAGAATGGCTATTCGTTCTTAGTACATGCATGACAGGAATGTTGGTGCCCAAATCAGGCCAACCTCCGGACTCCAGCGATCCAGGCTGCCCCTCACTCTGCGAGGACTGGAATGCAGGGCTGACGGCGACCAGGTAGGTGGACACGGCCAGGCGTAGGGCACAGGGCGACTCACCTGCGTGGCTGAGCGCCAGCGCGGCGCAGAGCAGCAGCAGGGCGCGGACGAGCATCGTGGCGTGGCTGGCGGCGGCCCTGGCAGCGAAGCGGCGGTGGCGGACTCAGCGCTGAGCTTCTTCCTGGAGGACTCCGCAGCTCGGAGAGAGCAATTGACAACTGGAGGCTACCAGGAGAACCGTGCTTTTATGCCTGAAAAGTAGCCCACGTGACACCGTCATGACTGTTTCTTTCCAACCCCTCCTTCCCCACCCGGACAGCCTTTTCCCCTCTCCGCTGACTGAGTTGCGTAAGACCCGGGTGGGGGCAGGACTTTTACCCACGCAAATGGGAAACCGGGAAGTTGCCCTCGGCTTTCCCAGGTGGTCCGTGGCTTCTGGAGGGTCCCGGTCGCCTCTCGCATCCCTCTCCTCCGCCCAGCGGTGCCGGGTTCCCACGTTCACGCTGGCTCTGCCAGGGTCCCCTGCTTCCCCTGGAGACGCTCCAGGAGCGCAGGAGAAGCTCCCGGAGGCGACGGCTTCCCTTCCCAGAACTGCGCCCCAGGTCCCCAGCGCAGGGAATCCCCGCGCCGCCCCCCGCCAGTCTGCGTCCTGGCGCAGAAGTCACGGTCACGGCCACAGCCTGAGACAGGATGACACTCCTGCCGTGCGCTGCGCGCACAAGTAAGGTTTCTTTCCAGTTTATGTCTGTACAGTTTAGCGCAGTACTTGCGATCCATAGCTATACCTGTTTCCAACCACCACTCGGCCCCTACTTAGATGGGGAAAATGGTGAAGATTTACAGAACCGCCTTGGGGTCCTGCGTGTCTCAGAGGGGACGGAAGCGGAGATCCACTTCACCTGAATGCTGTGCCCCAGGCGTTGCTTTAAGGTATTTCTCCCCTTCTTCTGCCCCATAGCTTTCACCTTTTTGGTCAACAGCTCTTTTCACAGGACTTACAAATAAATAAAAGGAATTGGTTTTTAAGCTTTACTTTTTTGCCCATGTTTTCAAGATGGTGAGTTATGACCATGAACCAAAACACAACATCACTGAGCTTATTCTGGCTAACAACAGCAACAACAAAAATCACTTCATTCTGGGACACAGTTTGATGAGAAATTAATTGGAGAGAAAGTTGATTTTGACAATCTTGAATGTAATCCTCCTCTGTTTAATACCTGGTTTTGGTGATGGCTGGAGAGGGGTGCATGAAAATGGAATATTAAAGACGAATAAGGAAGGAAGGAAGGAGGGAGGGAGGGAGGGAGGAAGGAAGGAAGGAAGGAAGGAAGGAAGGAAGGAAGGAAGGAAGGAAGGAAGGAAGGAAGAACACGGTGGCACACGCCTTTACTCACAGCAGTCCAGAGGCAGAGGCAGGCAGATCTCAAGGCCAGGCTGGACTACATAGAGAGTTCCAGGCCAGCTGGGACTACAGGGAGACCCTGTATCACAAAGACAAAAAAGAAAGAGAAAGAAAAGAAAGAAAGAAAAAAAGAAAGAGAGAAAGAAAGAAAGAAAGAGAAAGAGAGAGAGAGAAAGAAAGAAGAAAGAGAGAAAGGGAAGGAAGAAAGCCAATTTAAGCTGTACATTTTTGAATTGAGAAAATGAGTCTGTAAAATCTGAAATTAAATTACATCAGGAGGGAAGTTAAGAGAATGGTTTGAGCCGGGNGTGGTGGCACACGCCTTTAATCCTAGCACTCTGGAGGCAGACAGGTAGATCTTTGTGAGTTCAAGGTTCAAGGCCAGCCTGAACCTACAGAGCGAGTTCCAGGACAGCTGGGGCTACAGGGAGACCCTGTCTCGAAAACACCAAAAAAAAAAAAAGAGAGAATGGTTTGAAACAGAACACAAGACCCTGGCTCAAAAAAAAAATTTAAGAGAAAAAACAATGACCCCCCCAAAACAAACAAACAAACAAATAAACAAACACCAAACTATATCACATACCTCAGTATGTGGAAGTCTTGCAGGAAAAAACAAACAAAAGCCTCATGGAATTTTTTTAACTGTTTGCTTCCTGTGCGAGCTAATTTGATTCTACGTGAGACATAGTGACTAAAATTCCATGTCACCCAGAGCCTTTGCTCTAGTCATGTTTAATCATTCCATTTGTGACACTCCCACCTAGTGCACTGATACCCATGTGAAATTTCAACAAGCAGCATAGAATATTTTATTTTTAATAATTTATTTTGTCTTTTCGAGACAGGGTCTCCCTGTCGCTCTGGCTGACCTTGAACTCACAGATATCCACCTGCCTCTGCCTCCCACGTGCTGGGATTAAAGGCGTGCGCCACCACACCCGGCCAATAATTTCTTTTAATAATTCCAGTTTGAGTTCATTTTAAATGAGAAGGTTGCCTGGAGTCAAATTTTTAAGTTTATTAGAGCTGCTAATTCCAACTTCAGTTAGGTGCCATATAAAAGTCCATAACTTAATTCTGACAGTGTAAGAAAATCTAATAGTGTAATCTGAGTTGATTTTGAAACCCACTTCATTTTCTTCAGACATTAGTTCTGCACCTTCTGTGTGGCAAAATATAGTCTGTTGTTAGTAAAGAGATTATTAATTCAACGGTGAGGTAAAAACAGGGCTTAGAGAATAATCACATTTAGACTACCTAAAATTTATAGAAACTAAACTATATCTCATATTGGAAATTCAGTTAAAAATATCTATGGGGTTCAGTTACTTGGTTTAATCTATAAGCTCAAAAATAGGATAAAGAGATCTCCAAGTATCTACTAAGTCAGACAAGAACTCAAGAACAAACTTAGTGCTCGCTTCGGCAGCACATATACTAAAATTGGAACGATACAGAGAAGATTAGCATGGCCCCTGTGCAAGGATGACATGCAAATTTGTGAAGCGTTCCATATTTAAAAAAAAAAAAAGAACAAACTTAGACCTTAGGGATAAGAGCATTTTTGAAAGGAAGTTCAAATTAGTGCATAAGTGAAAATTATTATATAATTTATTAATTTTGACAAGTTTGGGATGCTAAAACAAAACGTATGGATATATTTTGAATGCTGACTACAAGGGGGATATTAAATGTCCCAAAGAAAATTAATATAGTTAAACCTTTTTCACATGGAAAAGTACAGTGATAATGAGGCACCTCAATAAGATTGAGATTATGTAAAACTTATAGTTCTTAATTGTGTGGAAATTTAGTGTTCCTGTACACATTTTGGCACATATATATCTTCTACAAAACATATTCTTTTAGTTTCTGAAGTTTGAGAATCTCTGAAGGGGAAATGAAGAATATTAACATCTTCCAGAGCATTCTACTGAGTTTTACTGCCCCCTTCTGCTACTTGAATTTCTATCAGCATTCTTTTTCTCTAAGTTGCTGGGAAGACTGCTAGATGAGTTTGTGTCTAAAGTTTGATGCTCCTGTACAATCACATATGTAATGTTTCCTTTAGAATTAAAGTTCATGGACATACTCAGAATAAATAAAATACTTACAGGCCTGGCATGGTAGTGCACACCTTTAATCCCAGCACTTGGGAGGCAGAGGCAGGCAGATCTCTATGAGTTCAAGGCCAACCTGGACTACATAGCAAATTCCCAGCCAGCTGGGTCTATAGGGAGACTATGTCTCAAAATTTTTTTTATTAATTCAAGTAGTAACTCATTCACAGTAAGTAAACAAATAATTATACAAATTAAAAAGTTAATGGGAGCCGGGCGTGGTGGCGCACGCCTTTAATCCTAGCACTTGGGAGGCAGAGGCAGGTGGATCTTTGTGAGTTCAAGGCCAGCCTGGTCTACAGAGTGAGTTCCAGGACAGCTGAAGCTACAGGGAGACCCTGTCTCAAAAAGACCCCCCCCCCCAAAAAAAAATTAATGGGAGGACTAGAGAGATGGCTCAGTGGTTAAGAGCACTGATTGATTTCACAGAGGACTGAGGTTTGAATCCTAGCACCCAAATGGCAGGTGACAACTGTACACAACTCCAGTTTAAGGGGATCCAATGTCCTCTTCTGACCTCTGAAGGCATTATAGAACATGGGTATATCTACCTACCTGCAGGCAATATACTCATACACATAAAATATAGTAAATAAAATATTAAAAGATAAAAGTGAATGGGTATAGAAATCTGTACTGAGTCAACAGTAATCAAGAAAGCTACAATAGTTCTATCAACTTCAAATAGATCAGGCTTTAGGAGAAGGAAAATGATGGGTAATATAAAACAGAGCATTGTCACTGGGCTGTGGTGTGCCCATACCTTTAAATAACCAGCACTACTGGGAGGCACGGGCAGGAGGATCTTCCATGTGCAGTATCAAGCCCAGCCCTGGTCTTACACTTTGTGAGTTCCAGGAAAGCTGGGGCTACAGGGGGACCTTCTAATACAAGACCAAAAAAAAAAAAAAAAAAAAACCCAAAAATACAGGCACTGCATAATGTGGCAGCGGAAAAATTTTCAAGGAGATGTAATAACCCTTATGTATAATGCAAAACAACAGAATACATATATATGTGTGTGTGTGTGGTGTGTGTGTGTGTGTGTGTATGAACAAATGGATAAAAACGCAGGGAGAAGGAGACAATGGGTGCTTCAGTACTACTGTTGGAAATGGACACATTGTTTTGGCAGAAAATCATGAAGGAAGTAGCTGAGGTCAGTAGCTCCCACAAATCGCTAAACATGATTGACATCTGTTGACAGTTTTGTCCAACGACAACAGTGTATGTCTTCTCCAAGTTATATAGAATATACACTAAGATAAACCACCACATTCTTGACTGTAAAACACACCTTGATACACTTAAAAATAGAAGCCATTCTCTCAGGCCACAACAAAATTAGACTAAAAAATGAATCACCAAAGACTATAAAATGGACGTGGTGGTGCATGCCTAGAATCCCAAAACTTAGGTAGAGGGAGGAAGATCAGAAGTGCAAGGTGGTGGCTGGAGAGATGGCTTAGCCATTAAGAGTGCTGCCTGCTCTTGCTGAGGACCTGGGTTCGATTCCCAGCACCCACATCATGGCTAACAACCATCTGTAACTCCAGTTACAGGGGAATCCATTGCCCTCTTGTGATCTCTGCTGACATTGCATGACATGGACGCACTTATATACATGCAGGTAATACACTCATACACATAAAATTAAAAAATTAAAATAAAAAAGAGACCCTCTCTCTCAAAAAGAAAAAAAAGGAAGAAAAATAATGAATCACTGACATATGGAAAATCCCCCAAATACGTGAAGATCACAACATAACACATTTGCAATAATTTATGATTCAAAGAGGAGGCCCAAAGGACATTTTTCAATTCATTCATTTATTTATTTTTGGTTTGTGGAGACAGGGTCTCATCTGGTTGCCCTGGGACTGGCTGGCCTTGAACTCGATATGTAGACCAAGCTGGCTTCAAGCTCACAAAGATCCACCTGTCTCTGCTTCCTGAGAGCAGTTTAAAGGTTTGCACCAGTACATCTGGCCTTAAAATAAAAGATATAATATTATCAAGGAAGATATGAACCATCTCTGCAGATGGTTTGATAATCTCTATGGAAAGTCCATGAGAATCATCAACAAAATCCTTCTTGATATATTTAATCAGAAGATCCATTCTTGTCAAGATGTCAGTTCTTCCTAAATTGAGCTTTTGATACAATGTAATTCAAATCAAAATCCAAGAAAGTTGTATGTCAATTTTGACAAACTGGTTCTAGAATTTATATAGGTTGGCAAAAGACAGAATAGCTAATTCAAAGCTGAAGCAGTAAAATAAAAATTGAGGATTTACACTGATCAACTTCAAGATTTATTCTAAAACTACAAAATCAGCATCTTATGTATTGGCAAAAAGAAAAGTAGTCCAAGTAAGGTCAACAGATCAAGCTAGAAACAGACTGAACAGGTAGAGTAAACTTAGCTTTTGATAAAAGAGCAGAAAATACAGCAAAGCAAAAATGGTCGTTATTATTGTGTGTGTGTGTGTGTGTGTGTGTGTGTGTGTGTGTGTATGATGTGTGTGGACACGTGTGACATGACACTTGTTTGGAGTTCAGAAAACAATTTTCTGGAGTTAATCAGTCCTTTGACTTTTACATAGGTTCTAGATCTTCAGACTTAGCAACAATCCCCTTTACCTGTCAGGTCATCTTGCTGGTCCCCCAAAATAATCTTAAACCAATTGTTTAGTGAACAGTCTTAAATATAAAATATAAATTTTAACTGAGTTGACATGCTAGGAAAAAAAATCTAGATTTTTTTTTTCTGAGTATGATTTTTTTAAATACAATACCAAGAGCATTTTCTATGAAAGAAATATGATAATCTGGAATTTAGTAAAATAAAAAAAAAAAGTTAGGACAAGACAAGTCCTGGGCTGGGAGAAAATATTTTCCAAAAAACATCACTATCCAAAGTATGCAAAGCACTCTGAAAAGCCAGGCAAACAACCCAATGAACAAATAAAGCTCTAAGGGAAGAAAATATACAGCAGGGTGTGGTGATTTACACCTGTAACCCAGCACTCAGGAGGCTGAAGCTGGAGGAGTCCTTTGAGTTCTGAGCCAGTCTGGGCTACATAGTACCTGGGAGGCCAGCCTGGACTACTTAGGAAGATCTTGTCTCAAAACAAGCAAGCAGGCAAACAAACAAACAAACAAAAAAACAACAAAATAAAACTCTAAACACAAAAGATAATAAAGTAAAAACAAGGGTTGGGCATGGTGGTGCATGCCTTTGATCCCAGCACTCAGGAGGCAGAGGCAGGCAGATCTCTGAGTTCAAGGCCAGCTTGGTCTACATAGTGAGCTACAGGCTAGCTGGAACTAAAGGGTGACCCTGTCTCAAAAAGACCAAAAATAAATAAAAATAAATAAATAAATAAATAGGTAAAAACAAGCTGTTATGTTATATCTTATCAGAATGCTCCAAATCGAGATAATTTTTTATGCACAAAAGGCTGGGATTGGTGGCACACACGTTTAATCCCAACACTCACTTGGGAGGCAGAGGCAGGCAGATCTCTGTAAGTTCAATACCAAAAAAAAAAAAAAAAAAAAAAAAAAACAAAGACTTATATCCAACTAGCAAGGCCTGGCAGAACTAGACCTACAATTCATTGCTGACGTGAACGCAGAATGATTCAGCATTTGGAAGAACATTTTCACAAAAGTAAACAGACCCTTCCTAAGATTCATCAGTCACATTGTTACTTTTTTTTTGTTTTTTCTTGGTTCTTTTTGCGACAGGTCTCCCTGTAGCCAAGCTGTAATGGAACTAATCTGTAGACCAGGCTTGCTTGAACTCACAAAGATTACAAGGCCTCTCCCTCCCAAGTGCAAGTGCTAAGATTAAAGGCGTGCGCCCACCACGCCTGGCCAACAGTATTTGTTTTTTGTTTTGTTTCACTTATTTTTTTTTTTTGAGGACAGGGTTTCTCCCTGTAGCTCCGTGTCCTGGAACTTACTCTGTCGACCCGGCTGGCCTTGAACCCACAAAGATCCGCATGCCTCTGCCTCCCAAGTGCTAGGATATTTTACGGGTGTGCCACCATGCCCAGCATGTACTTTGATATTTACCAAGAGGTGCTGAACACTTAGGCCTCAACATAAGTTGCACCCAGAGAATTAAAACTTTATTCTTCATTTCAAAACTGGCAACCGTCACGCTCTCCTTGTGAAAAAAAAAAAAATACATGCTGGTCATGGTGGTACATGCCTTTAATCCCAACACTTGGGAGGCAAAGGCAGCGGGTCTCCTGGAGATAGAGGATAGCCGGTCTACAGAGTGATTTAGGGCAGCGGAGTACAGGAAGCGATTCCTGTCTCACAAAGGGCCAGCTCGAAACAAAACCGAAAGATAAGAGAAGGAAGAAGGAAGGAAGGCAAGGAAGGATGAAAAGTAAAAACTTAAAAAAAAACTGGATAAACTCTGGCACTGGGAGGTTACTCGGATCTAATAGGAAATGAGGTATCAACCATGGAAAGAAGAAAACAGGGAATCTAAATGTACGTGAATGTGAACACAAACATAGCTCTCACTTTAAAGGGAAAAATAATTTATTTTGAGCCAAATATGAGTGACCATGCCCTCTAGGAAGAGTTTGTTTTGAATATCTGAATAGCCCACTCCACTGTGGAGGCTGTTCCAAGCGACTTTATTACTTACCAAAGAAAGTCACAAGCCAAGACTCTTACCTGAAACATTGGTGGGAATCACAGGTATGTGGCTGAAGGCAAGGGAAGGAAACTCTACTCTCATTTTTAAATGTTATCTGATGACATTCTTAGCTTCTGGGTTGGTAGAAGCTAATGGTCTGCTATGAATACATTTTATTTTATTTTTATTTAATTATTTATTTTTATTTTTATTTTTTTGGTCTTTTCGAGACAGGGTCTCCCTGTAGCCCTAGCTGTCCTGGAACTCACTCTGTAGACCAGGCTAGCCTTGAACTCACAAAGATCCACCTGACTCTGCCTCCCAAGTGCTAGGATTAAAGGCGTGCGCCACCACACCCGGCTGAATACATTTTAAAGACTTTAGCCTGATAGTTGTAAAGGTGTTGTCTGCTGGGGTGGATTAAGGGGAATAAAAATAGCCCAAGATAATCTGCAAGATTTTAACTGCATAACTGGGAAGTTCTACTCTGTCACGGGTGCAGCATGTTCTTTTTCTGGAAGCTTCTGTTTACCAGAGAGACACCAATGTGAAGAGACTTCATACTTCAGGACTTCAACAGTTACATTCTGCTTGTAAGGTGTGTGTGTGTGTGTGTGTGTGTGTGTGTGTGTGTGTGTATTTCTGTGTGGAGAAGCTGAACACAGAGGATATTTAGGGCAGTGAGATTATCTCATGTGATACCATGCTAGTAAAGAGATATTCCGTATTTCAAACAATCCTTTAAATAAGCTTTCTTTAAAAACTTAGCTTCACTTTTGCCTTGGGACCCCCAAGTCACAGGGAGGTGGAAGCTCTAGATTCTACTTCACCCGTGTTCCAGTACTCCACTATCAAGGAAGAGCTGCCTGAGGGTCAGTGCCTGTTAACACTGCCTTACAGGGGATGCTGTAGATGACCCTCATCCAAGAGGCTTAGCACGTGGAAGTCTAGAAGCTGCTGAAGCCTTAGACAAGTGCCAGTCCCCTTTGTATGGGTGCCTTTGTGATGAGCCTAGGATGTCAAGTTTGTGGAAGCCCGTTGTGCTGAGTACCAAATTAATCTGATTCAGCCTGGTGAGCTGATCCAGAGGGAAAGCTCCTAACGAGGTGGTCAGCCGCGGTTGTGTGGTGGTTAAAGGCTTTAGCAAAGAATCTCAGGCCAAGGATGTCTAAGTGTACTTCAAAATCGAGAAACAACAACAACAACAACAAAATGGCTAATTTTCTTCAAAATAACCAAAATAACATCAATCTCTAAACAATCGCTTCTGCTGTTTTATTTATTCCGCCTCTATTTTTAGCCATGTGAGGAAAGCGTCTCCACCAGGATGGCTTTGCTGAAGGCAAAGTGAGTTCACTGGCTGTCTCTTCACAATCACTGGAGAAAATCTTTACGGTCTAATTGCTGTCTTCTTAAATAGTGTCAGATGCTTGTTTATGGCACTAAGGAGAAGTCCATTTCCTTTTCTGGGGCTAAGCTAGACTCGTTCTACCCTAAGGGCAGTGACTCCATGGCAAACATTTGAAGAATTTATTCCTTTCCTCCAGCAGGGACTGTTACATCCAGAGTGACCCTTTCCTTCTTTCCCAAACAAAGACTGTCTCCCAGAGATTCAGGAGCACCTCAGAGTGTGTCTTCTCCTCTGAATCTCAAGAGCCACTTGCCTAATTTTACCCTAGATCTTTGCATATAACTATACTAAAAAATCCAACTTATTTTTACAGGAAAATATTTTTCCAGCCAGGGTTACATAATAAAAATAAATAAATAAATGAGTAAAAGGACTTTCCTTCCTTTACTATTCAGAATCAGCACCACTGACTATGCTACATTTTACTGATATTATTTCTTGTTCTGTTATCTCTTTTCCCTATAAAATATGTGAATTCCACAAAGATAAGGTTTTAATCTGTTTTGCTCAGTGTTATATTCAAGTGCTTGGAGCTCAGTGAATATTTATTAAATATATGTATGATATCAACATTAAACATTACATGCTCATCATGTTATCATATAGACATTTCCTAAAATTGGGATTTCCAAACTGAAAGATCAGCATTGTTGGGAGTCTTTTCTTTGAAATATCTCTGGCGGCTGAATTTAATTCGATGTGGTGTCTAGAACTGCAGCATCCTTGTGCTAAGTTAGCTTACCAGTTCTTCAGGAAGGAATATTCAGAGCCCTTGATAGCATTGTCCTGATGGAGTCCTGGACCGTTTCTCCTAGAACCTGCCTTACATGTGGATTCCTTGTTTAGTGAATCTTAAGAACTACACATCTAGCTGGGCGTGGTAGCGCACGCCTTTAATCCTAGCACTTGGGAGGCAGAGGCAGGCAGATCTTTGTGAGTTCAAGGCCAGCCTGGTCTACAGAGTGAGTTCCAGGACAGCTGGGGCTACAGGGAGACCCTGTCTCGAAAAGACAAAAAAAAAA
>VZQC01008215.1:331218-350725 GCA_009823505.1 Rhizomys pruinosus | reverse complement strand
GCAGAGGACCCCAGTTTGATTCCCAGCACCCACATGGCTGCTGCACACCTTTAATCCTAACACTCTGGAGGCAGAGGCAGGGGAATCTCTGTGAGTTCAAGGCTAGCCTGGTTTACAGAGTGAGTTCAAGGCCAGCTATAGGGAGATGACCCTGTCTCAAAAAAAAAAAAAAAAGATAAAGGCTACAGATAACAAAATTACTGGTAGATTTTGACCAATTTGTTGGTTGAAAAGACTCTTTGTATTTAAGGAAATTAAAATTTGCTTGTGTTGAAGCTAGAGAAATGGTCCAGGGCATTGACTGCTCTTGTAGAAGACTGGGGTTCAATTCCCAACACCCACATGGGGGCTAATAACCATCAGTAACTCCAGTTCCAGAGGTTCTGACATCCACAGACATTGCACAATGTGGGTATACTTACATACATGCAGGCAATACACTCATACACTTAAAAATAATAAATAAAATACTTGTAAAAATTTGCTTGTGTCATATTTATTTATGTATTTATTCATTCAGCCTCCATTAACTGATCATGTTCAGAATGGAAGGAGTTGTCTCTATGATTCTAAGCACTTATCTATGAGAATCCAGTGGTAAACAAAATACAACCCTTAGATCAGATAGTCCTTAGAAATGGAGCATAAAAGATACTTTTACACACACATACCTGTTTCAAGAGAACTTATCTACATTATTCACCTCTGCACTGAGTCAAGGCTTGTCTGGACCCTTTAGTTTCTTCCTGTGGAAGTCACTGAAGAGGACTACCTAGTTCCTGATTGAAGACTGGAACAGTCTGAGCAGTTTCCTCAACTGCTAGGAGGGTTAGATGCTAAAACTTTATCTGGGAGTATCCTGCACGTCAACTATTCCTCTCCACCCAATTCTTCCTTCCTGTGTCATGGGGGGGTGCTCTATCAAGAACATTTATTTGCTGAATTCGATTCTTGATGTTTTTGTTTCAGAATCTGTTTCCTAGGGAGCAGTGTGGTGGGGGAACACAGGGAGTGTTCGGCTTTTGAAAGGGTCTCCGTTCTGGAGCCATGTTGATGTTTGTTTTATTGTTTTGCTTTGAGACAGGGTTCTCTAATGTAGCTGAGGTTGGTCTGAAGCTCACAGCAATCCTGCTTCAGTCTCCAGAGCATTTTTGGAATTACAGGTGTGAGCCAGCATTTCTTTGTTTATTCGTTTTGAGACAGGGTCTTCTGTAGCCCAGTTGGCCCAGAACTCACTATGTAGCTATGTAGACCAATCTAGAGTGATCTCACAGTCAGCTGCTTCCTGAGTGCTGGAATTAAAGGTGTATGATGCTATGTCCATCTCTTAGTATTCTTATCCTTTTTTTGCTTTGTTTTCCTTTTTTGTTTGTTTGTTTTGAGACAAGTCTCATATTCCAGGCTAGCCTTGAATTCTATGAAGTATAGGATGGTTGTCAATTTCTCATCCTCCTTCCCAAGTGCTGGGATTGCAGACACGATCCACTTTGTCCAGCTTCAATTTCTATTTTACCAGTTATTTTATCTAGTGCTTAAAAAAAAACTAGAGTAACTAACATTAGTGTAGTGGATGTTTGTGTTTATTTCATTCCTGTTGTTAAAAGAATGACAACATAGCATCCTTATTAGGTATGATGCAATTTGAATTTAAAAAAAAACTATGTTAGGGAAAGAAAAAAAAAACAACTTTCCTTCCAGGCTTATGAAAACATAATTTGAATCACTAGTGCACAGTTAATGATGTTTGCTTTTGGCATCTATTGTGATGATTAAATGGCTTATTTCCTTTGACCTTTTAATTATATTCATTATAGATTTCCTACTTCTGAAAACATTTCTTGGGGAAAATCCCTGTGAATCATAGTGGATTTTTTTTTTTTTTACTTTGGACTTGGTTTATTTATTTTTATTTTATGTGTATGAGTGTTTTGCTTGCATGTGTCTAAGTGTGCCATGTGTGTGCAATGCCCATGGAGGCCACAAGAGGGAGTCGGATTTACTGGAACCAGAGTCGTAGTGGTTGTTAGCCGCCATGGGAGTTCTGAGAATTGAACCTGGGTCCTCTGCAAGAGCAGCCAGTCTTTTAATCACTGAACCATCCCTCCAGAACCTGGAATTTTTTTTTTTTTAATGTCACATTGGTACTTATGTGGATCATGGATCTATCCTGTTGTTTATGTTTCTTGTTTTTCAGATAGGGTGTTGCTATGCAGTCCAGACAATATGGAAATCACTGTTCCCTTAAACAATTGTGAGCCTCTTGCCTCAGTTTTGGGATAAGTTTTTTTTTTTTTTTAATTTATTTCCGTATGTGTATGAATGTACTGTCTGCATGCAAGTCTGTGCACCCGTGTCGTGCAACGCCGCGGAGGTCAGAAGATGGTCTTGGATTCCCCTGGAACTGGAGTTCTCCTGGAATTGGAGCTTCAGACGGTTCTCAGCCACCATGTGGGTGCTGGGGATCGAACCCGGGTCCTCTGTAAGAGCGGTCGGCGCTCTTAACCGCTAGGCCATCTCTTGTTATTAATGTTTGATTGTGTGTTGGTCTGGATTCTCAAATGAAAGAAACAGAAGCATATTGTGGCTGATAGAAATGGACACCAGAGGTGGAGGCACATGCCTTGAATTTGTGTACTCTGGGGAGGCAAAGGCAGGAAAATCAGTGAAAATTGAGTCCAGTCAGAACTTCAAAGTGAGCTGGACGCTAGCCAGACCTGTACAGTAAGACTCAATATCAAAAACAGTGAACGGAAGGAAGGAAGGAAGGAAGGAAGGAAGGAAGGAAGGAAGGAAGGAAGGAAGGAAGGAAGGAATACAAAACAGATTGAAGAAGGCATATGAATGTTTCTTGAATACTGGAAACTAAGCTGGGAGAAGGCCACCCGCTCAGTAGAAACGATCCAAGGACCGTTCCCAGCATGTAGAGCACAGTTCTGACACTGCTGATCAGCACACTTTAGGGCTTACAGCACCAATGCACTGAACAAAGCTTCTATGGAACATGGGCGCGGCGGCCATTGCTATCTGTGGAGGCCGAGGGAATGCAACCTGTTTTCCTCTCAGACCAGTGGGGCTCAAGCTCTGATCCCGAATGGCTACCTTGTTCACTATGTACAGTAGCACAGCTGACTGCTGGAGACTGGATTTTTGTCCAACCCAAGTCTCAAAGGAGGCTGGGAAAGCAAATGTCTGTAAGGTGGTGGCCTGAGGAAAGGAATGTTCTTTATTCTGCATGGACGTTTCTAGTGTTTGACAAGCCAGAGCTCAAAGGCCAGACATGCTGGGTTTGATTAAAAAATGAGTGGGGGTGGGGGTGGGGGTGGGGGTGGCATTTCCCTCTTCTTTGTGGAGTCTGAGATATGTTAAAAGTTATTTATTGTAGGACATGGTGGTGCACGCCTTTAGTCCCAGCACTGGGGAGGCAAAGGCAGGTGGATTTCTGTGGGTTCAAGGTCAGCCTGGTCTACATATCAAGCTCCAGGCCAGCTGGAACAAAAGGGAGACCCTGTCTCAAAAACACCAAAATAAAAAAGTTATTTATTGAAGTTCCTTTTGAATAACTAAACGGTTTATCTGTGAAGTTATATAGATAAATATTTCATCTATCTGAATTATTTCCCATTTATTTTAATTTCAATTTTGGTATTTATTTTCCAAAAAAATGACAGATATTTCATTTATATATTTCATTTATATATTCAAGTGGATCAAGAATTGATTTTTATTAATGAAATTTCGGGGAGGTGAGTGTAACTATTTCCTTCATGTCATCTGTGTTTTTTATTGATGCTTTGGGAATTTTTAAAAATGCTTTGTTTAAACCAGGTGTTGTGGTGCATGCCTGTAATCCCAGCACTTGGGAGGCAGAGACAGGTGGATCTCTGTGAGTTCAAGGCCAGCCTGGACTACATAGTGAGTTCCAGGACAGCTGGGGCTACAGGGACACCTTTTTGGTCTCAAAAAGACCCCCTCAAAAAGTTTTATTTTTGATGTGTATGGGTGTTTTGCCTACGTGTATGTAAGTGTATCACATGCATACCATGCCCCACAGAGGTCAGAACAGGATGTTTGAGCCTCTGGGGAGTTACAGATGGTTGTTAGCTGCCATGTGGGTGCTGGAAATTGAACCCGGATCTTTTGGAAGAACAGCAAGTGCTCTTAACTACTGAGCCACCTCTCTAGTCTCCATTCAGGAATCTTATTGGCTATGTTAACTAGTGTTAGTTCATTGATTACTTTTTGTTTGTGAAAATAAGCCATAAACTTATTATTTTATCTATCTTTACCACCATTAGACAAATTTTAGAGAAACACACAAATTATAGGAATTGGTTCATGAAAAATAATGGTCGAAAAGTTCTAAAACATATACTGTGCAAGCTGGGAAGCTTATGGTACAATTCTGTCTGAAGGCCCAAGAGGCAGGAGAAGGAAGGAAGGATTCCATTTAGGTCCTGAGCCCCATGGTCTGGAAGCCCAGCACTCCAACGGCTGAAGGCAGAAGATGTATGTCCCAGTTCATGACTGGGAGAGAGTGCGTCTGTCCTCCACGTTTTCCAGGTGGGCTCTCCATGTATTGGATGATGCGCATCCAAAATGCTGAAAGGTGGATGACCTTCACTCAGATTACTCATTCTGCTCTCAATCTCTTCCAGGAACGCCCTCACAGACAAGCCTAGCCCTGGAAAGTTGGTATGAAATGAACTATCATTTGTGATTTAGTTTTCTCTGTCCTTCCCTCCCTATTTCTCCCCCCCCCTTCTTTTTTCTTCCTATTCTTATCTCAGTATCTCATGTATCTCAGGCTAGCCCCAAATTACCGATGTAGCTGATCATGACCACTATGTCTAGTTTATAGGGTGCTAGTAATCAACCTCAGGGCTTCGTATAAGTTAGGCAAATACTCTATCATTTGTGCTCTTCCCCTATGAGTTATTACTTCTTGCTTTTTATTTTTTTGGTTGTTTTTGAGACAGGGTCTCCCTATAGCTCCAGCTAGCCTGGAACTCGATATGTAGACCAGGCTGGCCTTGTACTCACAGAGATCTGCCAGCCTCTGCCTCCCAAATACTGAGATTAAAGGGGTGTGATACCACACCCGTCCTTGCTTTTTATATTTTCTAATGCTTCATTCAAATTTTGCTAAATTTTTACATTCCAACATTTGAATTTTCTGTTTGTTTGTTTGTTTGTTGTGTTTTGATTTAATATCTTGGGGCAAGGTCTGATGCCCAGGACTTGAACTAGCTATGTAAATGAGGTTGGCCTTGAACTCTTGATCTTCTTGCCTTTTCAGATTGAATATTGGGATCACTGGGCATGGTGCACACGCCTTTAATCCCAGCACTCAGGAAGCAGAGGCAGGCAGATCTCTGTGAGTTCAAGGCCAGCTTGGTCTACATAGAGAGTTCCAGAAAAGCTGGGGCTGCAGGGAAACTCTGTCTCAAAAAGAACCCCCCACCAAAACCCACCAAAAAAAAAAAGAATTCTGGGATCACAGGCATGTATCACCATACCTAATTTGAATTTGTTCTTTTTTTTCTTAATTAATTTTAAAAAGCTTTATATGTACATATTACTTAAAGATTTATTTTTCTTTTCTTTATGTATCTGTGCAGGGGTGTGCAGGTGTCCATAGAGGCCAGAAGAGGAATTCACATTTCCTGGAGTTACAGGCAGTTCTGAGCTTATCAATGTGAGTGTTGGGGACTGAAGTCCAGCCCTCTGCAAGAGCAGAAAGCAACCTATTTCATTCAATGCTAAACTATCTCTCCAGCCCCTATATAGGGCTGGTAAGGTGACTCCCTGGGTACAAGTGCTTGCAATGCAATCCTCATGACCTGAGTTTAAATCCAAGCCCAGAACATATATAAAAGTAAAAGGAGAGAACTGATACCACAAAGTTGTCCCCTGAATATATAGTCTTAGTTTATCTAAATAAATCAGCATATATGTAATTAATCAGGATTCAGTACTTAAGAGATGTTTTTCTTTTTGGAGTAAAATTTACATATAATGAACTACAACAATCTTAATTTTATATTAGTTAGTGTTTGAGGAATTCATATGTTGGCATAATATATACCATGCTATAACATACAAGTGTTGGTCAGTACTAGAACACTTGCTTAATATAGGCAAGGATCTAGGTTCAATTTCTATTTTTTTTTTTTTTTTTTTTTTGTCCTTTCGAGACAGGGTCTCCCTGTGGCCCCAGCTGTCCTGGAACTCACTCTGTAGACAGGCTGGCTTTGAACTCACAAAGATCCACCTGCCTCTGCCTCCTGAATGCTAGGATTAAAGGTGTGCGCCACCACGCCCGGCTTATGTTCAATTTCTAGTACTGTTATAGGAACTTTGTTGAGAGAGATGAGCTACCAAGTCTTTTCTTCCAGGAAGCAGATTTATTTGTACTGTCACTGACTCAGAGGACTCCCATCCAAAGCCCAAGCCCCAGGCATGGTGAGACTTTGCCTTTTATATCGTTTGAGACCTTTTATCTCCCTACATGGTAACATACATTCTGATTGAGCATTATAGGGCTATAGGGCTATGACATTAAGACTTCAGGATTGGGGCTGTGAGAGATGGCCTAGAGGTTAAGCGCCCGACCGCTCTTACAGAGGACCCGGGTTCGATCCCCACACCCACATGGCGGCTGAGAACCGTCGAAGCTCCAATTCCAGAGAACTCAGTTCCAGGGAATCCGACGACACCCTCTCTGACCTCCGCGGCGTTGCACGACACGGGTGCACAGACTTGCATGCAGACAGTACATTCATACACATACAGAAATAAATAAAATTAATAAAAAAAAATAAAAAAAGACTTCAGGAATGTAACAAGGCTACACACAATGACACTAATTGGATCATGCTGACTTTTAAAAATTGTTTTAAATTTTATCTATTTTATATGTATGACTGTTAACATGTACCATGCTTGTACTGGCCTTCAGAGGCCAGAAGAGGATGTTGAATTCCACTGGATCTGGAGTTTGAAGTTTGTTATGTTGCCATGTAGGTGCTGGGAACCAAACTTGAGTCCTCTGGAAGAGCAGACTTTGTTCTTTACCAACCACTGAGCCATCTCTCCAGCCCCAGGCTATCATTTTTTTCTGTTGTTCTCCTTTTTTTCTGACCCCAGGAAGCTTACCACAGGACAGGGGGAAAAGGAAAAAAAGAAAAAGAAAGAAAGAAAGAAAGAAAGAAAGAAAGAAAGAAAGAAAGAAAGAAAGAAAGAAAGAAAGAAAACCAAAAAGCTAGATGTTGTCAGATGTTGTCATTATCTGTCTTAGTCTACTTCTATTTTTTTTTTTTTTTTTTTTTTTTTTGGTCTTTTGAGACAGGGTCTCCTGTAGCCCAGCTTGGCCTGGAACTCACTATGTAGACCAGGCTGGCTTTGAACTCACAGAGATCCACCTGCCTCTGCATCCTGAGTGCTGGGATTAAAGGCGAGCACCACCATGCCCTGTTCTATTTCTATTGACCTACCAAAATACTTTAGTTTATGTACTTTGTAATCCAAACTGTTAATTTGTCTGAATTTTAGCATCCTCCACTCTAATACACAGATAATAAACAAGATAAGAATTTTCACAAGAGGCTCGTGATAATCAGAGAAGGTGATATAAAATACCACATGGATCTAAGCTGGCTGGTGTTATATGGTTCTGTAAATCTTGAAAATCTATATTTGGCTAACTCTCATTAATTTTGGAATTAAAAAGGTGTTGGCATCAAAGAAAATTACAAACATGAACAATATGGCTGCCAGGATATGCTTTCATTTATGTATGTATTCGTGCTTTAATTTTCAGACAGTCTTTCATCTTTCATCAGCATGCATTTCTTTGGATGCTACTTAGAAGCAGGCTAGTTAAATGAATGACAAAGTGCAGCTTTGCAAATCACCATATATTAGCCAGACAAGACAGTAAATACCTGTAGTCCCAGACCTTAAGAAGGCAAAGCAGGAATTCGAGGCCACCCTGGACAACATCAGCAAGACTCTGTCTCAAAAATACAATACAAATAACAAAAATTACCAAATCACCATATATCATTCGTTTAGAAGAGCTGATACAAACTACGATGTAAGAATGTGAAAAAATGTATGACAATTTTAAATTTTTGTTGTGAGCTAAAGTTGAGAGAAATGAGGAGGCTGTATCTCTACAAACATGAGTTTCCTGTTAAAGCAGATAAAGAATGAAGAAGGAAGGGAGCTGGGAAGAGTGAGCAGTAGTTACTTTACATTAGCCAATGCAGTAACAACACTACATCTATGTGGATTATGAGAGGGAGGTCTTTGATTAGGATCATTATCTTTTAGGGCTAGAGAAATGACTCAGCCATTAAGGGAACTTGTGGTTCTTCCAGAGGCCTGAAGTTTTATGTCCAGCACCCACATCAGGTGGCTCACATCCACCTGAAACTCCAGCTCTAGTATATCTAACATCTCTCTCTCCATTCCTAAGACAGCTGCATGTATGTATATATACAGGAACACAGACATATAACATATAACATAAATATGTAATCAAATCTTTCAAAAAAGATTGTATCTTTGTCCACTCCATTCATCCCAGTGCTCTGGCAACAGAATCAGGAGAATCTTTGTAAGTTGAGACCAGCTAGATGTATATTATATCACTTGTGTGACCTGTTTGGTAAAAGGTCAGTTTAATAATCCTAAATGTGATCTGAGCTATAGATGTTTTGGAGAAACTTTCCTTAAGCCCCAAATGCACTTACAGAGCCTAGAAGGCTAAGTAGAATGGGATACAATGAGATACATATTTAAACCTGGTCCCTAAGATTTCTCTGCTGGCCAGTTGTGGTGGTACATGCCTTTAATACCAGCATGTGAGAGGCAGAGGCAGGCAGATCTCTGTGAGTTCAAGGCCAGCCTGGTCTACATAGCAAGTTCCAGGCCAGGGCCAGCTTGGGCTACATACAGGGAGACCCTATCTCAAAAAGACCAAAAAAAAAAAAAAAAAGGATTTCTCTGGTATAGGGTGTGATGGTGGTGCATGCCTTTAGTCCCAGCACTCAGGAGGCAGAGGGCAGGCAGATCTCTGTGAGATCAAGGCTAACCTGGTCTACTTACTGAGTTTTAGGCCAGCTGAGGCTACAGGAAGACCCAGCCTTAAACCCCTCCTCCCCAAAATTAAATACTACTAGGTCTAGGTTATTGTTAAAGGTCATAATATTATACAGAAAAACAGAATAAGGGAACTTTCTTATTGTGGCCCAATTTTATATTAAAGGCGATTATAATTGACTTTCTTTAGTATACCATCAGCTTTACTATTATCAAATTATTATTAATTTAAATATTTTTTTAAAAAAACCAGTGTGTGTTGTGGTGGGGAAGTTTCCTGAAGATCTGTGTTCCAATTTCATAAACCTTGAGTATCATACCTTATCTTTTTTTAAAAAAATTATTTATTATTTTTTTTATGTGTATGAATGTACTGTCTGCATGCAGGTTTGTGCACCTGTGTTGTGCAATGCCAGGGAGGTCAGAAGAGGGCGTCGGATTCCCCGGACCTGGAGTTAAAGATGGCTCCTACCGTCATGTGGGTGCTGAGAATCGAACCCGGGTCCTCTGCAAGAGCAGTCAGTCAGTGCTCTTAACTGCTGAGCCATCTCTCTAGCCCCAGGTATCATATATACCTTATCTAAAAATGCTTTTTTAAAATATTGGTGTTTTTAGGAAAAGCACAATTTCTCCCTGCCTCCTACTTAAGTGAGAGAAAATTCAAAAATATGTGATTGAAAAGATGTGGCTGCTTAGCAATTTGTAAAGATACAAGACCATAAAGAGGAAGGCTTTGATTTGCTTAGGGTACACTCTTAGGGTCACAGTGTCCTGAGAAGAGGGGTATGATTAACAAGAAGAAATTAGAACTTCAGGCCTCAGAAGGGGGAGTTCTGGAAAACAGGTTCTGGTAGCCATTTCATTATGAAATCTAGTGTGTGAGGCCAGTGTAGATCATAAGAATGGACTAATAGAGGCTTATGCCTGTCTTTTCAGCACCTGGGAGGCTGACCACAGAGGACTGCTGTAAATTAGAGGACAGCCAGAGCTACATATCTTCAGACCAGGCTGGGATACAGAGTGAGATCTTGTCTCACAAACCAAAACAACAAATGACAACCAAATAAATATTAGTATAAAATCCATCTCTATGCTGTGATTGTTTAATATGGTAAGAACTTTTTTTTTTTTCAGTATAGGCAGCTAAAACAAGGTCTCATCAGCTGGCCTGGGATTCACCGTTCAGACCAGGTTGACTTTCGTGATCTTTCTGTCACTGCCTATTCAGTGCTGGGACTCTCGGTGTTCATCAGCATACCTGGTAAAAGAACTGTTATCTGGTAAACTGGTTATTTCAGATCACTAGATTTTTTTTTCCACCTTGCTCTGTTCATATGGATTTGGACTCTTCACAATAGCCTACTTTAGTTCCTCCTTTCCTTTCTTTCTTCCTTGTTTCTTTTCTTTTCTGTCTTTTGAGTGACAGGGTCTCGCCATGTAGCCCTGGTTAGTCCGAATCTCACAGAGATCCTTCTATCTCTGCCTCAGGATCCTCCTTTCTTGCAAAATGCTTATTCTTTTTTTTTTAAAAAATTATTATTTTTATTTTATGTGTATGCATGTATTGCCTGCATGTATGTAAGTGTACCCATGTTGTGCAATGCTCATGGAGCTCAGAAGAGGGTTTCTGATTCCCCTGGAACTGGAGTTATGAATGGTTGTTAGTCACCATGTGGGTGCTGGGAATCGAACCCTGATCCTCTGCAAGAATAGCCAGTGCTCTTTGCTAAGCCATCTCTCCAGCCCCCAAATGATGATTGTTTATACAGAAATGCTTTGAATATTAGACACCATATGTGAAAACTACTTAGTATATAATAGTAAATCAATGACTAGAAATATCTGTGGCTTTTTTTTTTTACAATTACTATTTGACCTGCTCAAGTTAATATTGACTAGCGGATGATGGGAAAAACGAGCCTACATCTTAAGATCTGTGTAGGACAACTCCTGAAATAAAGACTTCGGAAAGCACTCAGAAACAAAAGTGTGCTGCTCTGCCGCAGTGGTGGGATGGCTCATCCATCATCTCTTTAACCTCAGATTTCCATACATCCCCAAGGGTAGTCCTCATTCTTACATACAGACTGAATGTTTACGCTGTAGTACTCCAACAAAAGTTAATGGCGATGCTATTAGAGGACTGAGCCTTTAGGAGGGTTATTTCATGTTGGCTCTGCTGATTAGTGTTGGGACCAGTGGGCTGGCTCACCTGGTAAAGGTGCTTGCTGCCAAGCCCGACAACCTAAGTTTGATCCCTGGGACCCACATAGTGGAATGAGAAAATGGATTCCCACAAGTTGTCCTTTGACTACTATGTGAATGCACACATACATAGATAACCCTTTAAAAAAATAGAAATCCAAGAAACTTTGTCCTCTTCCCTACATATAACACACAGAGGAGATGTCATTTATGAACTAGAAAACACTGCCAGACACGGAATCTTGACCTTGGACTTTATAACCTCCAGCACTGTGAGAAATTGTTTCCTAGATTGTCTGTGATATTGTGATAGCAAATCAAGTGGTCCAGGAAACCTAGTCTCAGACCTGGGTTCACATCCTGCTTGTCTTTAATGCATAGAATTGGTTCTGGCATTTAATCTATCTCTTATCTCTTCAATTTTAATGTTTTTCCAATACCTCTTACCTCTCTGTCCCTCAAATAGAAGTTGAAAGAATGGTTAAAAATCTCCCAGATTCTCCCTCAAACCTTGGTATTTGCCTCTTTATCAATATAAGAAAATCCTCCATAAACTATTGGCTGTATTTGTTGTTACTGTTTTCGTTTCGTTTGTTGGTTGGTTTAAGATAGGGTCTCACTCTGTATCCCAGGTTGGCCTCAGACTTGTGGAAATTCTTCTGCTTCAACATCCTGAGTGCTAAGGTTATAGGTGTGAGTCAGCACATCTGTCTGTTTGTTGCATTTTCACTGTTTTATGTGAAAAGTATCTTTTTTTCTTCCTGCTTTTCCCTCCCCCCACCTTCCTTTTTGTTCCTGCCCTCTCCTCCCTCTCCCTCCCTCCCTCCCTCCCTCGCAGCCTCCCGCCCTCCTCCCTCCCGCCCTTCCCTTCCTTCCTTCCTTCCTTCCGTCTTTTGTTCCCTTCCTTATGTTTCCTTTCTTTCATTTTTTTTTATGAGGTAAATTCCCACTCTGTGGCCCAGGCTTGTCTTGAACTCTTGATCCTACTGTCTCAGCCATGCAAGTGCTGGGACTACAGGCACCCTTCATGTCAGCTTGCTGAGGATATTTCTTTTAGGATGGCATTCATTGTCTCGAAGAAGGCAGAAAACCATGTGAAAAATTGTCAGTAATTAAATATAAAGAAAAAATTCCTTTACACACGATTATGCTTCCTCATTTCGACGATGAAAGATCTGAAATTTATGCTATCTCTTTCTTATTTGTTTGCCAATAACTTTAAATCAAATGCAAAAATAGAGAAGATACTGGAACTACTTGGATCTTAGATTCGTTGATTCGTTTGAGAAAGATTCTCTAGCCCTTTGAGATAGGCTCAATGGCTAAGACCACTGGCTACTCTTGGAGGGGACCCTGGTTCATGGCAGCTCACAACCATCAGTAATTCTAGTTATGGGATGCCTTCTTCTGGTCTCCACAGGCACTGCATGCATGTGCAGTACATACAAAAACGTAGACAGAACACTTACACAATAAAATAAGAAGAAATAAAATATGTTTTTTGAAAAAGAGAAAGAGCCAGGTGTGGTGGTGCATGCCTTTAATCCCAGCACTTGAGAGGCAGAGGCAGGTGGGTGTCTGTGAGTTCAAGGCTAGACAGGACTGCATAGTGAGTTCCAGGACAGCTGGGCAACAAGGGAACCCTGTCCCTCAAAAGACCGAAATAGTAAAATAAAAATACAATAAAAAAAAAAAAAAGCCGGCGTGGTGGTGCACGCCGTTAATCCTAAACTGGGAGGCAGAGGCAGGTGGATCTTGTGAGATTTCAAGCGCAGCCTGGTCTACAGAGTGAGTGCCGGAAAGCTGAGGCTACAGGGAACCCTGTCTCAAAATACCAAAAAAAAAATACAATATAAAGAAAAGAAAGAGGGTCCAGGTATGGTGGCACATACATTTAATCCCAACACTTGGGAGGCAGAGGCAGGTCAATCTCTGTGAGATCTGGGCCAGCTGGGGCTATCAGGGAAACTGTCTCTGAAAACAGGAGGGAGGGAGGGAGGGAGGGAGGGAGAGAGAAAGAGAGAGAGAGAGAGAGAGAGACAGAGAGAGAGACAGAGAGACAGAGAGACAGAGAGAGAATGAATATATCTTTATATCCCATATGTAAACTTTCTAACTGTTTGGGATTACAGGCATGTGCTACCATGCTAGCTTGGGTTCCTGATATTGCATTTTGCTAAATTTTTATTTTAAATTGTATTTACTACATTCTGGTTCTTAAATTTGTAGATTTTAGACTTACAAGTTTATCTTCCTGACTCTCCTTTGCATTTTTTGCATATAAAAGTTCAAGTATAAGCAGGTGATCCCATTTCATCTTACTATCCTTTATTAAGAGGGCTGCAGGTAGGGGACAGGGTCTGAATACAACCAAAATATATTGTGTGAAGCTGACAAAAATTCAATTAAAAAAAAGGTATTAATTTTGAATGAATCCTCTACAAGACTTGCCATCTGTTTTAAGCTTCCTTCATTATATTGGAATCATTTATTATGAACAAATACCAAACATTGCTGTGGTATAAATGATGAGAGTGTGGCCCAGCATTGGAAAATCTATTCCGTTCTTTCATTTATTTATCTAAGCTGCTGAGCAGCCACTCTATGTAAGTCTCTCCTTCCGGTGGAAAGGGCACAATAACAATGGAAGGTTAAAAATACCATCAGAACTTCTGAAACAAAATGATTCTCCTCTAGTAGAAGGTTGAAAACAGGGCAGGAGCATTGGAAGAAAGGCTGATTTAACATGCAAATGTGAGTAGATTAGCTACTTATTATAAAATGGATTCACTGAAGCACAACCCCTAAACTTAGCTTTTGAGTCATTTGTCTCTCACAGAAGAATACAAATGATAATGAAAGATTAGTATCCATAATATATAAAAAATGCTCGTGTCAACAACAACAACGAAATCAACCTATGGGTAAAATAGATAAGACATAATATATCAAAAGATGCTCTATTTTATTAATTATTAGTTGATAGTTATATGTAAATTGTAAACCTAATGTTATAGCAATTTATTTCCATCTCCTTGTTAAAAATTCAAAGGTTAATACTTTTAGACCAAGCATCCTATACAAAGATGTTTGGGATTAGAACACTTGTTTCTTTAACTTAGCTTTTGTGTGTTTGTGTAGCTCAGGTTGGCCTCAAATTTGCTACATAGCCAAGGATGACCTTGAATTCCTGATCTTTCTTCTTCAGCTTCTCCAGTGCTGGGATTACAGGTATGTACCCACTTATCCACTCCTGGTCTTGTTTAATGTTAGTGAAACTTACCGAAACATTGAAAGGCAATGCTTGAAAGAAATAGTTATTGGTGCCTAAAGTTAGATCTTGATCGTCTCAAAAGAACCATGAGAGCAACTTTTATCTGCATTCTGATGTGTGTGGGGCACAAAAGCAAGTTCCGTCACGAGTTGCTGGAGTTCGAGTTCTGATCTGGCAGGAAATTGAGATATACCAACAACAGCAGTTATAAAAATCATGTCATGATCAAAAAAGAGGCTTATATACATGAAAGTGTAATGGAAGAATTAAAGAGAATTATTGATAGCAGTGAAATCACCAAGGAAGGTGGTGCTCTGTGGCCCCCTGTTGACTGGGGAGGCTGATAGGAGCTTGAAATTGTCATTGGAAATGAATACGGTTCTTTTACAACACCAAAAATGGGTTCCCTTTTTGGATGTAGTGGTACATACCTTTAGTCCCAGAACTCAGGAGCCAGCTGGGGCTACAGGGAGACCCTGTCTCAAAAACACCAAAGAAAAAAAAATCAACCATTCTTAAAATCCAGAAGGCTTAGAAGTGTTTTATTGTCTAGTTTAGAGCCTAGTGCTGGATTATACTCTGAGAGTGAACCAATTGAGATTAAACATTGTTGTGGACATATGGTAGGGTGGGAGTAGTTTTCAGTTACCATAATTAGGAATTTTTTGTATACATTGGGGCTATTTCCTATAAACAATAAATGATGGTCTTTAATAAATGCTTGAAAGAAATAGTTTTGGAAAAGATACTACTTGGGAGATGTACTAGTCACTAAGCTTTGTCACAGAGCAAGCCTTATATCTGTTTTATATTTGCTTCCCAGGTTTTAGTGTTAGAATTTGATACCATCCTTATAGTGAATGACTTTTTAATCTTTGATGACACTGTAATTCACACACACACAAAAAAACTACAAGTGAAAACAGCTTGACTATACATTTGGAATCAGAATTCATTGTCTGTCTGAAGAGGTGTATTTAGCTAAACTATATTTTTCCATCCTATTGGAATGTGGTGAGAACTTGGAAAATGGAAAATTCCAGAGCTTAAGGATATGCTCCTTATAATTTCATTAATGAAATCATGTATTTTAGTAATGTCAGTTAAAAATGTATTGTCACTGGCATGTCCCGGGAGCTCTTACAGTATAAATGGTGGAGAAAACGATTCGGAGATTTAAACTGGGCATGGTGGCATACACCTGTTATCCCAGCACTGGGGAGGCTGGGGCAGAACGATCTTGAATTTGAGGCCAGCCTGAACTCCCTAGTGAGACTCTGTCTCAAAAATAGAAAACCTCGAAACAGGACAGATTAACAGTGATTGTGAAAGTAAATGATGATAATAAAGCCCTCCATAATATTTCTCACATATAACATTTGGATTTATTCACTTTGGTATAGTAGGTGCAAATTGATCTCCATTTCAATCCCTTGCCCTCATCTGAGGCTGCCTCAGAGTGTTGCCTCCTGTGTGCTGGGATTAAAGGTGTGTACCACTATGCCAGGGTGGTCTGTGTTTTTTCTCAATTCCAGGTAGGAATCTTTTTGGTTTGTTTGTTTGTTTGTTTGTTTGTTTGTTTGGTTTTTCAGAAGCTCAAGCTAGCTTTGTACTCACCATGTTACATAGGCTGACCTCAAACTCGTGGCAATCTTGCTGCTTCGGTCTCTTGAATGCTGGGATTACAGGACTGAGCCTCCATTTCCAGCATCTCTGGGTAAGAATCTATGACTTCTCAAGTCTCTACAAATGCAGGATACTGGGTTCTTTGTGAGGGTGTACGAATAGCTTATTTATTGAACGTTTATTGCAGNTAGCCAAGGATGACCTTGAATTCCTGATCTTTCTTCTTCAGCTTCTCCAGTGCTGGGATTACAGGTATGTACCCACTTATCCACTCCTGGTCTTGTTTAATGTTAGTGAAACTTACCGAAACATTGAAAGGCAATGCTTGAAAGAAATAGTTATTGGTGCCTAAAGTTAGATCTTGATCGTCTCTTAAGAACCATGAGAGCAACTTTTATCTGCATTCTGATGTGTGTGGGGCACAAAGGCAAGTTCCGTCACGAGTTGCTGGAGTTCAAGTTCTGATCTGGCAGGAAATTGAGATATACCAACAACAGCAGTTATAAAAATCATGTCATGATCATAAAAGAGGCTTATATACATGAAAGTGTAATGGAAGAATTAAAGAGAATTATTGATATCAGTGAAATCACCAAGGAAGGTGGTGCTCTGTGGCCCCCTGTTGACTGGGGAGGCTGATAGGAGCTTGAAATTGTCATTGGAAATGAATACGGTTCTTTTACAACACCAAAAATGGGTTCCCTTTTTGGATGTAGTGGTACATACCTTTAGTCCCAGAACTCAGGAGCCAGCTGGGGCTACAGGGAGACCCTGTCTCAAAAACACCAAAGAAAAAAAAATCAACCATTCTTAAAATCCAGAAGGCTTAGAAGTGTTTTATTGTCTAGTTTAGAGCCTAGTGCTGGATTATACTCTGAGAGTGAACCAATTGAGATTAAACATTGTTGTGGACATATGGTAGGGTGGGAGTAGTTTTCAGTTACCATAATTAGGAATTTTTTGTATACATTGGGGCTATTTCCTATAAACAATAAATGATGGTCTTTAATAAATGCTTGAAAGAAATAGTTTTGGAAAAGATACTACTTGGGAGATGTACTAGTCACTAAGCTTTGTCACAGAGCAAGCCTTATATCTGTTTTATATTTGCTTCCCAGGTTTTAGTGTTAGAATTTGATACCATCCTTATAGTGAATGACTTTTTAATCTTTGATGACACTGTAATTCACACACACACAAAAAAACTACAAGTGAAAACAGCTTGACTATACATTTGGAATCAGAATTCATTGTCTGTCTGAAGAGGTGTATTTAGCTAAACTATATTTTTCCATCCTATTGGAATGTGGTGAGAACTTGGAAAATGGAAAATTCCAGAGCTTAAGGATATGCTCCTTATAATTTCATTAATGAAATCATGTATTTTAGTAATGTCAGTTAAAAATGTATTGTCACTGGCATGTCCCGGGAGCTCTTACAGTATAAATGGTGGAGAAAACGATTCGGAGATTTAAACTGGGCATGGTGGCATACACCTGTTATCCCAGCACTGGGGAGGCTGGGGCAGAACGATCTTGAATTTGAGGCCAGCCTGAACTCCCTAGTGAGACTCTGTCTCAAAAATAGAAAACCTCGAAACAGGACAGATTAACAGTGATTGTGAAAGTAAATGATGATAATAAAGCCCTCCATAATATTTCTCACATATAACATTTGGATTTATTCACTTTGGTATAGTAGGTGCAAATTGATCTCCATTTCAATCCCTTGCCCTCATCTGAGGCTGCCTCAGAGTGTTGCCTCCTGTGTGCTGGGATTAAAGGTGTGTACCACTATGCCAGGGTGGTCTGTGTTTTTTCTCAATTCCAGGTAGGAATCTTTTTGGTTTGTTTGTTTGTTTGTTTGTTTGTTTGTTTGGTTTTTCAGAAGCTCAAGCTAGCTTTGTACTCACCATGTTACATAGGCTGACCTCAAACTCGTGGCAATCTTGCTGCTTCGGTCTCTTGAATGCTGGGATTACAGGACTGAGCCTCCATTTCCAGCATCTCTGGGTAAGAATCTATGACTTCTCAAGTCTCTACAAATGCAGGATACTGGGTTCTTTGTGAGGGTGTACGAATAGCTTATTTATTGAACGTTTATTGCAGAAAACGGTTGTTTTATTTTTTCGAGACAGGATCTTAGTGCATTGTCCTGGCTGGCCTGGAATTTATGTAAACCAGGTTAGCTTTGTACTTAAAGTAATCCTCCTGCCTCTGCCTCCTGAGTGATGGGACTATAGCAGTGCACTACCATGCCTGGCTTAACTGGAGTGTAAAATGTTTTTGCAGTCCTTAAGAAGTCACTGCAGCCAGGCATGGTGGCACAGGCCCTTAATCCCTGCACTCAGGGGGCAGAGGCAGACAGGTCACTGTGAGTTCAAGACCAGCCTGGTCTATGTAGAGAGTTTCAGGACAGCTGGGGCTGCAGGAAGACCCTGTCTCAAAAAGACCATAAAAACAGAAGTCTCCTCAATAATCAAACTTATCCCTAATTCTAAACAGAATTTTGTTTTTGATGTGTTTATTCTCAGTTCCTTCCTGAGTTTTTACTCTTTCAGATCTTTTTGGGCTATTGACCAGGAATGAGAGGGATTTTCCCTTTTTAACTTTTCTCTGATGTTAAATAATAAAACCCTGTAATAAAAGTTTTACAGGAGTCAAATGTAAATTTCCACCTTATTCACTGGTCTATGATGCATTTATAAGACATTCATCTGACATTATCCCATGCCCTTTCCCCCTATCTCCAACTAACCCAACTATTTTCATAAATTTTTTTTTTGGTCTTTTTGAGACAGGATGTCCCTTTTCCTAGCTGGACTGGAGCTCACTATGTAGACCAGGCTGGCCTTGAACTTATAGAGATCTGCCTGCCTCTGCCTCCAGAGTGCTGGGATTAAAGGCATGCACCACCATGCCCAGATTGGCTAATATTTTGCATTAGAGAGTAATATAATGGTATTGGCACAAAAACAAACCCATAGATCAATGGAACAAAATTGAAGATCCAAATTTGAGCACATACAATTTCAGCCACCTCATATTTGACAAAGGGGCCAAGAGGACTCAATGGAGGAAAGAGAGCATCTTCAGCAAATGGTGTTGGCAAAATTGGATCACCACTTGTAGAAGAATAAAATTAAACCCCTACCTTTCGCTCCATATAAAAATCAACTCCAAATGGATCAAAGACCTCAATGTGAAAACCGAAACTCTGAAAATGATCGAAGAAAACATTGGCAGTAACCTACAAGACATAGGTTAGGAAAGACTCTTTTTTTTTTTTTTTTCTTTT
>VZQC01008215.1:275162-323480 GCA_009823505.1 Rhizomys pruinosus | reverse complement strand
AGAAAGAGATGTATGTTGCAAGCAAAGCTGGAGCAAAGAGCTGAGCCATCTAAGCCCTTTGGAAGTCAAGTCCCAGAAGTCGCACATGGAGCTACTGGACTTGGTTTTTGCCCTGCTGGTTTTTGGTCTTGTTTTGGTCCAGTATTTCCTCACTATGCCTCTATTCCTCCTTTTTGGAATGGGGATGTGTATTCAGTTCCATTGTATGTTGGGAGTATGTAATTTGCCTTTTTATTTTACAGGAGCTTACAGTTAAGAGATTGGCCTGTGTCTCAGAAGAGATTTTGGACTGTAAACTTTTGAATAGAATTGAGACTGGTAAAGACTATGGGGATTTTTAAGGTTGGACTAAATGCATTTTGCATTTTATATGGTCAGGAGCCTATGGGGGCCAGGGAGTGGAATGTGGTGGTTTGAATGAGAGTGTCTCCCTATAGGCTTTAAGTATTCAGACATTTTGTCTCCAGTTGGTGGCACTGTTCTTGGAGGTCTTAGAAGGTGTGTCCATGCTGAAGGAAGTACATTATTGGGGGCAGGCTTAGTGAGTTTAACAAGCCTTGTGGTCTCCAGTCTCTCTCTGCTTCCTGTGCTCATTGCGAGATGTGACCCTCCGCTTGCTGCTCCAGCCCTGGCCACCATGCTTCCCACCACAATGGACTCTGATTCCCTGGAACCGTCAATTGTAACCTCAAATAAACTCTTCCTTTTATAAGTTCCCTTGCTCATGGTGGATTTATCACAGCAACAGAAAAGTGACTAATACATTGTTGTTTTGGTGTTTGTTTGTTTGTTTGTTTGTTTTTGACAAGGTATCCATGGAGCTTCAGCTGGCCTGGAACTCACTATGTAGACCAGGCTGGCCTTGAAATTACAGAGCCCTGCCTGCCTATGCTTCCTGAGTGCTAGGATTAAAGGCATGTACTATTATACCCAGACTTAAACTTCTTTTTAGACAAAGATGTAAAGAACAGAAAATTTAGAGGATTTTATTATAATAACACAAGCTAAGAGGAATGAACCTTTAAGTAGCAATTATTAGTTAGATGGACACTGTCCAGTTAAAATCATTCACAACTGAAACTTCAGGTGTTCAGACCAGATTTGCAAGTGCTAGAAAACAAAGACTCACAGGTTGGTCTGAACTCCTGGCTCCTGGTGTGAAATTGGCATCTGTTCAGTCCATGATGCATGAGTAAATAAAAAGCTACATGAGTGAATTCTAGAGATCCTGCTGATTCTAGAATGGGAAAGGGCAGCTGACTGTTAAGAAAAATAAGCATCAACCCTGTTTGACTAAAATTGAATTCAGGACATGATAGGGCCTGTGTCAGTGAATTGCACAGTGACTTGTATGGATCATTATTAGTTTGAATTAGGCAGAAGCCTAACTTTTTTTTTTTTTTGGTCTTTTTTTTTGAGATAGGGTGTCCCCTGTAGCCCAGGCTGGCCTTGAACTCATGGAGATCTGCCTGCTTCTGACTCCTGTGCCATCACACCTACTTTGAAATAGGGAAGAAGCCTAACTTTTACACTTCCCCCTCATCTACTGTTCTAGCTGTTTAGAAACTCCCTCCCTCCCTCCTTTTTCTCTTTCTTTCTTTCTTTCTTTCTTTCTTTCTTTCTTTCTTTCTTTCTTTCTTTCTTTCTTTCTTTCTTTCTTTCTTCCTCCCTCCCTCCCTCCCTCCCTCCCTCCCTCCCTCCCTCCCTCCCTCCCTTTCTTTCTTTCTTTCTTTCTTTCTTTCTTTCTTTCTTTCTTTCTTTTCTCTTTCTTTCTGTTGTCTTTTTGAGACACGTTTCTGCTGTAGCCCCAACTGGGCCTGAAACTCACTGTGTTGAACCAGAGGCCTGAACTTACAGAGATACACCTGCCTCTGCCTCCGAGTGCTGGGATTAAAGGCAGTGCCACTATGCCCAGCTATAAACTCTTGTTTCTACCTATGCTTACTTGGGCTTTTGGTCAGTGATAATTCTGGTGGACACTGTGCTTCACCTTGGTGATCGATCATGGCAGAATGCTATTCTGATCCTTACACCTGATTTTGTCTAGAAGGTGAATCTCATTAAATCGCATGTGCTGTGTTTCCTGGGCAGCAGGAATTTGATGGTTTCACATGAAATATTAACTTACAAAATTCTCACCTTAATGTGGAAATCTGACCATTTTTGTTAAACAAATTAAAGATCATTAGTTTTATCATCTGGCGTTCATTGTCGAAATCCTGTGTTAGGAGGTGACAAAAAGGAGTTCTAAGTTTGAGAGGGCTCAAATCTATTTGGGTAAACATCACACACACACCACACCACACAAAAAAAGCACATTTTAATATTTTAAAATTTTATTTTTTGTTTTGTTTTTTTTTTTTTTTATATTATATTATTATTATATCATATATATATATATATATATATTATATATATATATAGAGAGAGAGAGAGGAGAGAGAGGGAGAGAGATTTGGCTTTTACTCACAGAAATCACCTAATCAAGATTCTACTTTTTTTTGATTTGTATTATTATTTTTGTTTTATGTATTGAATGTATTGCCTGCATGTAATGTAAGTACACCCATGTCATAATAAAATACCCCTTGGAGATTCAGAAAAGGACATTGATCTCCTGGAATTGGCTGGTTAATGGACGTTTATTAGCTGCCATGTGTGGCTGGGACCAAACCAGGTCCCTCTGCAAGAACAGCCAGTGTCTAACCACTGACCATCTCTCTAGAAATTTTTCTTAAAAGAGAATTGCTTATTTTCAAATGCCAATCGACACCGTATACAGGGCAAGTCTTCTCATTCCCCACTGCCAGTGAAAGCTCACTCTTTCCAGGTTAAAATACAAGGATGCATAGCAGGACTAGCCAGGTCAAACAAGTATCAGTCAGTGAGTCACCCTTCAATGACAAAGGCCAATTCAGGAACCTGATTCAGGAGAGGACCTAGCACCCAACATGGTCACAGGGAGCGCATGCTAGTAGGCTACTTACAAGTGCTCTCGGTCTTTGAATGAGTTGTTTGAAGAAAGGATGACTAAGCCTTGGATACCCATCTTATTAGTAAAAAGGAGGAACAGTAGCACAGTGGTCTGGGCTCTGAAGTTCATGTTCTGGCTTTCCAAGATTGTTGTCTGTGGTTGTTTGAATTCATGAATACAGACACCACAGGTAAGGATATTGTCTATTTCTTGGCCTTTAAAGAGTTCATAGCTATGCTATTGTTAGAAACACCCCTTCTGTAGCTCAGGTTTCATAGCTTCAGTGACTAAGCAGTGGTGGTTCCCCAATGCAAATGTCTAACAGAACTTCCCTCTAAGCTCCAAATCCATACATCAAATGATTATTGTATAAATGACTCAGAGGCAAGTCAAATCCCCATACTCTTTTTTTTTTAATGAATGTGTCACAATATCCTTGCTGCTGCTCTAAGTTACAATTTTAGGTAGGAACATAATTTCTTATCTTCCTCACCCAAACATAAGAAAATCAATGTTTGGGCTTCCTACGAGTTGAGGAGGATCAAAGAGACCATGTTGGCTGAAGCAAAGTAAACAGAGAAGACGGCCTGGAAAGAGCTTAGGTCGGAGAGGGAAGACGGGGCCATGTCCTGGATCCTTCCTAGCTTTTGTCTTTGCTCTTGATGAAATTGGAAGCCCTGGCAATGGGAGGCTGTGCTGAAACCCGAGTACAACAGCACCTGTCTTCTTTGTCAACAAAAGACAGATAATGAGAAGGACAAAATTAAGGAGCCATTAAATAATGCAGGTGGGATGGTTACCAATGATATAGCTAGGAACTCCATTATTGATGTATTTTATTTAATTTAAATTTCTTTGTTTCTTTTGTATTTTTGAGACTGGGCCTCCATTGTAGCCCCAGCTGGCTAGAATTCACTGTGTAGTCACAAGCGAGCCTTAGTCTCACAAAGATCTGGCTCCCATGGCAAGCACCACCATGCCCAGTTCTTATACTATATTTATATTATTAGTGTATGGTATTTTGTATTAATATTTATGTGTATGCTATATATGTGTTAGAACTCACAGAGGTTGGAAGAGGGCTTGGACCCCATTGAGATCTGGAGTCTCTCTCCTGGAATTTGAGTTGTAGATCGTTCTCGGTGCGCATTGGGCTGGATGACTCCCTGGCAAGAGCAGTTGGCTTGCTTTACCGCTAGACATCTCTCAATCCTCTATTATTATATTTTTAAAGAGTCATGTGATTATTGATGCATTTATGTTAGGTGAGGGATGAAGAAAATAGTCAAACATTAAAAGTTTCTGGTCCTGTGTAACTTGAATCATGGTACCATTAACCAGAGTCCCATAAACAATGGGAAAAATGGATAGAAGGCAGATATTACCATGGGCCATCAGAAGTTTCTCTTTTGTGCGGGTTATGGGGAATTGAGACAGCGTCTTACTCTGTAGCCCAGGCTGGCCCTGTGTAGTCAAGGTAGACCTTTAACTTCCATCTCCACTCCCATGTGCTGAGATTATAGGCTGTGGACCATGATGGCTGGCCAAAGTTTATTTTTGAATATGTTAAGTTTGCAATGTCTATTTATAGCTGAAGTGGGGAATTTGAATATGCTTTTTAGTGGATAATTCTGAATAGAGGGGAGAAAATCGGCCTGGAAATATAATTTGGGAAACTGCATTTGGATCAGGCATAAGATCACAAAACTATATGCAAAATCAAGAGATTAAGAATTGAAAGAAAAGAGAAGCAATCCAAAGACTGGCTCCATAGATGCAAAACATTCTTCGGAATATCTAAGAAACAAAGAAAATTGGGGTGACATACAAAGTAGGCAAAGCCAAGAAAATCTGGTCATCTTCTGACCAAGGGAAGAAAGCTACCTCAAGAGGTGGAGGAACTGCTCTTTGAGGGTTGGTAATAGTTAAGCAAGAAGATTGAGAACTGGCCCTTTGACTAAGCAGGAGGAGAACGATGGTGAGCTCTGCTGGATAAAGTCAACCAACTTTAAAGTCTAAACTTGGACTACCATCCTCCTGACTGTCCTTCCTGATTTTGCAAAGCTGAATTTAGAACCTTGCTGGCTGTACAATGTCACAACTACCATTTTATGTTCGTCCTTGTGTTTTGACCGTTGTTCTTGTACTTACCTGATTCCTTAAAATTATATAAGCCTCGAGGATAAGCTTGAGTGTGAATGCTTCCATGCCTTCCCCAACATCTTGCAAAGAGTAATAACGTAGGGACCACATTTACTAAATCAATGTAATTTATGTGCCAGACAAAAGTTCAATCTTTCCAGGTTAGAAGGAAAGCGAGGTAGATATGAGGGAGTAGGCAGTCTAGCTAGTGATCAAATTGGTGCGCTTTCGTTCAGAACAGGCTTGTTAGAACAATTCAGATACCTTCCTAGTGGAATATCTAGGTGTGCCGGTCACCCGAGGGCAAAAGAACAGCCCAGAGCTAGGTAAGTAGTTAGTCATTAGTCAGTTATACCCACTTCAATCAGACTTTATCAATGAATCGCTTGTAATTTTCCTAAAGTTTTCATGGAGATGTGTGTAGCTCAATTTGATGGATCTGCAAGGATTAGACAAAGTAGACCGAGTTCTTTTGTTAAAAATCAAAGTTGATTTCCTTATTATTTTCTAAAGAAATACGCCACTTTCAGCTTTCCTTTTCAAACGAGAACCATTGTAAAAATAGCTGTAAGACTAACATTAGAACAACTTAGTAATTATTAATTTTTATATATAATAATTTATTGATTGTTACATGATTAAGTAGTAGTAATCATAGGTCACTTAAAAATTTTTTTTTTTTTGTTGTGTTGTGTGTGTGTGTTTGTTTTGTTTTTTGGTTCATTTTTGAAACAGGGCTACTGTGTAGTCCTGGCTGGCCTAGAAAACTCCCCATGTAGATTCGGCTGGCCTCAAGTATGCACCTGCCTCTGTCTGCCAAGTGTTGGGATTATTTCGTATCTGCTGTTCGCAACGCCCAGCGCTAGGTCACTTTTAATTTATTACAGTTATTTATTGTATATGAAAGAATCGATTTCATATTAGTAGTAAAGCAATACCCCGTTAATCACAATGCTGAATTTTCATTTTTAAAAATATTTTGTTTGATTATTTTTCATTTTATGTGTCAGGAGTGTGTTGCCTGCATGTAAGTAATGCACCCATGTGCAGAAGCAGGAAGCAAAAAGGCTGGCGACCCTGGAATGCTTACAGTGGAAGTTCGTTACACCACCATTGGGGCTGGGAATAAAACCCAGGTCTTCTGCAAGAGCAGCCAGTCTTCTTAACCACAACGCTGGATTCTTAAGAAAAAGCATCTTCAGGGCAGACAAGATGGCTCACCTATATGTGTGGCGCTTGCCACACCATCCTGTTCACTGATCTCTCAGGGTACCCAGGACAAGGGCTGCATGTTCAATAGATTTGTATTGAATTGATGGGATATTAACGGATAAATGAATATATATATACACACACCACACACACACATATAGATATATATACACTCATATATATATACATTGATTACTACCTATCCATTCCTTATATCTACAATGTATATATATACAAAGATCTAATATATAACATGCATATATTATATAGTATTAGTTATGTTCTTCTAAACATGTTATTTGCCTTCTAAAATACTAGAGAGTAAAATTTTTTTGTGTCACCACTTAAATTTAAAGCAAATTTGTGTTTCTTTTATACAGTAGGCTGCAGAGAAAGAAATGGTGCATGAGACTAGAGACAATGATCTCCCACCTTCATAATTTGAGAAAATATAGTAACTTGATTTCTCATGACTATCCTTGTTACAGGAAAATAAGGCAGCATTGGTTTTTTTTCTCTCTTCTTTTTTTTAGACATATCCGTCACTCCTGGTCCGTGCAGACGCACTTATATGACTCGAACCGTTCCTATCTCATATTCGCACAGGTACTCTTTTCTGCGATTTTACTTTTAGTCTTCATCGTATCAATTTTTTGATGAATATCATCGAATCTACTTTGCCTTCCTATCTTCAACCTAGTGACACCTCAGTCTGCTACTTCATATCTACTAATAAATTACTGGAAGATACGCCTAATCGTACTGGTTCAATAGACTCAGTACTGTGCTTGTAACTCACGAGAATCCTCCCGATAAGCTACATTTTCTGCCTAATGTCCTGGTGATGCTGCAAGGCTTGCACCACCCACGCTGGATATTCCCTTAGGCACAAATCCTCTGTAGGTCCCAGCTCTTCATTGAGTTTCATCTTCCCCATTCAAGTAGAGAGCATAGCTAGAACCTCTTCCAAAAACACCTTTCTGAAAGGACACTTGCAATCCCCAACTGGGCTAGTAGGTACAGTCTTCACCGACATGACGCTTCTGGTGTCGTGCGATCTGACAGCTTTTATGCTCTAGGAGTCTCCCAAACTACTAGCCCATTACAGAGGTACAAAGACCGAAACAGAACCCAGTAGAATGCCTAAAATGGCTTAACGACTTTGATATCTTAGTAGACTAGATCAGATCGTCACAGGTCGATATCCAGTAGTTTGTTCGGGACTAGGTTACGTGCTGTGTCGTTGGTAGTATGTGCTGTGAATAGCCTATGTGTGTATCCAGTCAGGTCCAGGTCACAGTCAAAGTATCGGCCATATGGTCCAAAAACTGGCTACAAATGTCTTTAGCGTTTTTTTCTTGCTCCTCAACTCTAGAGACCTCCTGCCGTTAGTTAGAGTGTCCACATTTGGTAGATTACCAGAGGTCATTTAAGCATAACTATTTATGTTCCGTATAGACTTATCTTTTTCTTTTGAAGTACCAGAGGTTATTACAAGCCTGCAACTAAGACTGTATCAACATGTCCGAGGCTAGGTGCCTCACTATCATGATTCCAAGTGTTCTCTCCCCCCACAGCCTGCTGTGATGAATAGTAAAAGCGTGTGTGCAAGCCGTATATCACCAGCTCGAGAGAGCAGATTGTATATCTCCTCGTTCTACAAGATATTTATTTTAGTCTTTATCAATTCTTTAATCATTTGGCTTAGTGTAGACGTCCCACTCCTTGTTATGTCCTATCCTAAGTCTGGAGTACTGCACTTGCAGATTGGCGCATTAAATCCTCCCTGGAGAGGCCTGGAAGACATAGCCAACACTGACAGATGTAGTCGGATGACTAGCCTGTTCCTGGTGATCTCTTGCCCGTAGGGAGTGCTGGATAAGTATATGTCTCTCCTATGTGCTGCCCTTCGGTGTGGAGGAGAGGAGCTAGTCTTAGGTGTGTCTAATTAAATCTATCATGATACTTCAGTCTCTCCATGAGCCGCACACTCCTCTCATACGGATGTTTCTTTCATGGCAATCTATTTCTATTACTTTGGTAAGCAGGAAAATCTAAATATGTCAGATACTATGGAACTACATTGTTAAGATACGTACATATCATATACAGGGATATAAATCTCTGTTATCTCAATAGTAAATAAATGATAGACAGATTCTTATCATATGTGTCCCCATGTTATGGTGCTATGACGTTTGGAGTAGCTATTTAAGAATGCTCACAATGTCAAGGCCTTAGTTAATAAGTAGTATTTTTTTTGCTAGTCAGTTCTTTTGTTACTTTTTCCATTAACATGAGCTTTGAAGTGAGAATAACTCATCTCAATCTATTTTATTGGGTTTTTGAGTCAATTAGTGGCCTTACTCGTCTATTTTACATACTTCCTTCTTAACAGCTAAGCTCTCAGTGCGCTCTTATCTATGCGCTCAGGGAACTGCCACTTGCTAACGCGAGGGAGCTGAAAAAGATGTGTAACAAATGAAACTTTCCACTTCTATTTCCCTTGTAGGAAGTCTATTAACATTTACAACCACCATGATGTTTAGAAACTAACACTTATTAAAATCTACTTCAGGAAGAAACACAGGCAGTTTCATGCCAATTCTTGAGACTCTGGGGACTGGTTGGCAGTAAGCATGAATAGACTTGTGCTCTCAGCTGATTGGAGTTTAACTGAACTTGCAGTCTTAGGAGTACCACAATTTTACTTCATGAGGCATCTAAGGTAGCCAGTTCTTTCCAAACATTTCAAGGACTTCCTGGGGTTTGAGCAAACACACCATTGATCCTCCCAGGTATTTAGAGGTGAGAGGTATTGCCAATACATGAAGCAGTGGGTTAGCCATACAAGTAAAGGTTCTATTATGTCTCTTGAAGCAGAGGAAACTTAAAATCTGTGTGCCCTTTCATCTTTTCTGACATAAAGTGATCTCGTCAAATAGATGCACAATCTGACTTACATTGCTAGTTTTAAAGATGGAAGAAACTTGGGAAAGGCATTCAAATTTTGAGTTTTGTTTACCTCATCCTTGGGAAATGGGAAANTAAAGCATATTTGTAGAAGGAAACATGTCTGGGAGAAGTTTCCAAACTGATCAGGTAGACAGACAGACAGATAGACAGATGAACAGATGGACAGATGGATGGATGGATGATAGATGGGGAGAGAGAGAGAGAGAGAGAGAGAGAGAGAGAGAGAGAGAGAGAGATTTGGCTTTTACTCAACAGAATCACCTAATCAAGATCTACCTTTTATTTTTGATTTGTATTTATTATTTTTGTTTTATGTATATGAATGTATTGCCTGCATGTATGTAAGTACACCCATGTTATAAAATACCCATGGAGATCAGAAAAGGACATTGATCTCCTGGAATTGGGGTTATGGACAGTTATTAGCTGCCATGTTAGAGCTGGGAACCAAACCCAGGTCCTCTGCAAGAACAGCCAGTGCTCTTAACCACTGAACCATCTCTCTAGACATTTTTTAAAAGAGATTGCTTATTTTCAAATGCCAATCGACACCGTATACAGGGCAAGTCTTCTCATTCCCCACTGCCAGTGAAAGCTCACTCTTTCCAGGTTAAAATACAAGGATGCATAGCAGGACTAGCCAGGTCAAACAAGTATCAGTCAGTGAGTCACCCTTCAATGACAAAGGCCAATTCAGGAACCTGATTCAGGAGAGGACCTAGCACCCAACATGGTCACAGGGAGCGCATGCTAGTAGGCTACTTACAAGTGCTCTCGGTCTTTGAATGAGTTGTTTGAAGAAAGGATGACTAAGCCTTGGATACCCATCTTATTAGTAAAAAGGAGGAACAGTAGCACAGTGGTCTGGGCTCTGAAGTTCATGTTCTGGCTTTCCAAGATTGTTGTCTGTGGTTGTTTGAATTCATGAATACAGACACCACAGGTAAGGATATTGTCTATTTCTTGGCCTTTAAAGAGTTCATAGCTATGCTATTGTTAGAAACACCCCTTCTGTAGCTCAGGTTTCATAGCTTCAGTGACTAAGCAGTGGTGGTTCCCCAATGCAAATGTCTAACAGAACTTCCCTCTAAGCTCCAAATCCATACATCAAATGATTATTGTATAAATGACTCAGAGGCAAGTCAAATTCACCTATACTCTTTTTTTTTTTTAATGAATGTGTCACAATATCCTTGCTGCTGCTCTAAGTTACAATTTTAGGTAGGAACATAATTTCTTATCTTCCTCACCCAAACATAATGAAATCAATTGTTTGGCTTCCTCAGAGTTGAGGAGGATCAAAGAGACCATGTTGGCTGAAGCAAAGTAAACAGAGAAGACGGCCTGGAAAGAGCTTAGGTCGGAGAGGGAAGACGGGGCCATGTCCTGGATCCTTCCTAGCTTTTGTCTTTGCTCTTGATGAAATTGGAAGCCCTGGCAATGGGAGGCTGTGCTGAAACCCGAGTACAACAGCACCTGTCTTCTTTGTCAACAAAAGACAGATAATGAGAAGGACAAAATTAAGGAGCCATTAAATAATGCAGGTGGGATGGTTACCAATGATATAGCTAGGAACTCCATTATTGATGTATTTTATTTAATTTAAATTTCTTTGTTTCTTTTGTATTTTTGAGACAGGGCCTCCATTGTAGCCCCAGCTGGCCTAGAATTCACTGTGTAGTCCAAGCGAGCCTTAGTCTCACAAAGATCTGGCTCCCATGGCAAGCACCACCATGCCCAGTTCTTATTTATATATTTATATTATTTATGTGTATGAGTATTTATGTATTTATATTTATGTGTATGCTATATATGTGTTAGAACTCACAGAGGTTGGAAGAGGGCATTGGACCCTTTGAGCTGGAGTGACAAACAGCTCTGCCGCTATGAGTTGTCAGATGTGGGTGCTGGGAACTGGACTCAGATCCTCTGCAAGAGCAGTAAGTGCTCTTAACCACTGAGACATCTCTTCAATCCCTCTATTATAGATATATTTTTAAAGAGTCATGTGATTTATTGATGCATTTATGTTAGGTGAGGGATGAAGAAAATAGTCAAACATTAAAAGTTTCTGGTCCTGTGTAACTTGAATCATGGTACCATTAACCAGAGTCCCATAAACAAGTGGGAAAAATGGATAGAAGGCAGATATTACCATGGGCCATCAGAAGTTTACTTTTGTGGGTATGGGGAATTGAGACAGAGTCTTACTATGTAGCCCAGGCTGGCCCTGTGTAGTCAAGGTAGACCTTTAACTTCCATCTCCACTCCCATGTGCTGAGATTATAGGTGTGGACCATGATGGCTGGCCAAAGTTTATTTTTGAATATGTTAAGTTTGCAATGTCTATTTATAGCTGAAGTGGGGAATTTGAATATGCTTTTTAGTGGATAATTCTGAATAGAGGGGAGAAAATCGGCCTGGAAATATAATTTGGGAAACTGCATTTGGATCAGGCATAAGATCACAAAACTATATGCAAAATCAAGAGATTAAGAATTGAAAGAAAAGAGAAGCAATCCAAAGACTGGCTCCATAGATGCAAAACATTCTTCGGAATATCTAAGAAACAAAGAAAATTGGGTGACATACAAAGTAGGAAAGCCAAGAAAATCTGGTCATCTTCTGCCAAGGGAAGAAAGCTACCTCAAGAGGTGGAGGAAGCTGCTCTTTGAGGGTTGGTAATAGTTAAGCAAGAAGATTGAGAACTGGCCCTTTGACTAAGCAGGAGGAGAACGATGGTGAGCTCTGCTGGATAAAGTCAACCAACTTTAAAGTCTAAACTTGGACTACCTCCTCCTGACTGTCCTTCCTGATTTTGCAAAGCTGAATTTAGAACCTTGCTGGCTGTACAATGTCACAACTACCATTTTATGTTCGTCCTTGTGTTTTGACCGTTGTTCTTGTACTTACCTGATTCCTTAAAATTATATAAGCCTCGAGGATAAGCTTGAGTGTGAATGCTTCCATGCCTTCCCCAACATCTTGCAAAGAGTAATAACGTAGGGACCACATTTACTAAATCAATGTAATTTATTGTCTGTAACTTGTGCCAGACAAAAGTTCAATCTTTCCAGGTTAGAAGGAAAGAGAGGTAGATATGAGGGAGTAGCCAGGTCTAGCTAGTGACTCAAATTGGTGCGCTTTCGATTCAGAACAGCTTGTTAGAACAATTCAGATACCTTCCTAGTGGAATATCTAGGTGTGCCGGTCACCCGAGGGCAAAAGAACAGCCCAGAGCTAGGTAAGTAGTTAGTCATTAGTCAGTTATACCCACTTCAATCAGACTTTATCAATGAATCGCTTGTAATTTTCCTAAAGTTTTCATGGAGATGTGTGTAGCTCAATTTGATGGATCTGCAAGGATTAGACAAAGTAGACCGAGTTCTTTTGTTAAAAATCAAAAGTTGATTTCCTTATTATTTCTAAAGAAATACGCATTTTCAGCTTTCCTTTCAAAACAGAACTATTTGTAAAAATAGCTGTAAGACTAACATTGAATACATTAGTAATTATATAATATTTATATATAATAATTTTATTGATAGTTACATGATTAAGTAGTAATCATAGGTCACTTGAAATTTTTTTTTTGTGTGTGTGTGTGTGTGTTTGTTTTGTTTTTTGGTTCATTTTTGAAACAAGGGCTCACTGTGTAGTCCTGGCTGGCCTAGAACTCCCCATGTAGATTAGGCTGGCCTCAAGATGCACCTGCCTCTGTCTGCCAAGTGTTGGGATTAAAGGTGTGTGTTTCCAAGCCCAGCGCTAGTCACTTTAATTTTATTACAGTTTATTTATTGTATATGAAGAATCGATTTCATATTAGTAGTAAAGCAATACCCCGTTAATCACAATGCTGAATTCTTTTTAAAATATTTTGTTTATTATTTTATTTTATGTGTAGGAGTGTGTTGCCTGCATGTATGGAAATGCACCCATGTCAGAAGAGGGATCAAATTTCCTGGCGCTGGATTTACAGTGGATTCTTAACCACCATATGGGTGCTGGGAATAAAACCCAGGTCTTCTGCAAGAGCAGCCAGTGCTCTTAACCACCAAGCTGAATTCTTAAGAAAAAGCATCTTCAGGGCAGACAAGATGGCTCACCTATATGTGTGGCGCTTGCCACACCATCCTGTTCACTGATCTCTCAGGGTACCCAGGACAAGGGCTGCATGTTCAATAGATTTGTATTGAATTGATGAGGATATAACCGGATAAATGATATATATATACACACACACACACACACACATATATATATATATATATATATATATATATAGTATTTCTTCTAAAATGTTATTGTGCCTTCTAAAATACTAGAGAGTAAAATTTTTTTGTGTCACCACTTAAATTTAAAGCAAATTTGTGTTTCTTTTATACAGTAGGCTGCAGAGAAAGAAATGGTGCATGAGACTAGAGACAATGATCTCCCACCTTCATAATTTGAGAAAATATAGTAACTTGATTTCTCATGACTATCCTTGTTACAGGAAAATAAGGCAAGTATTTCTGGGTTTTTCTTTTCTTTTCTCTTCTTTTCTTTTCTTTTTTTTTTTAGACATGGTCTCCCTGTAGCCCCAGCTGTCCTGGAACTCACTGTGTAGACCAGACTGGCCTTGAACTCAGAGAAATCCTCCTGCCTTCTTCTCCTAAGCACTGGGATTCAAGGCATGTGCCACCAAGCCTGGTTCTGAGTAAGTTTTTTAAAAGATTCTTGAGTTTCCTTCTTCCCCTCAGTTATAGAGCATAGTGACTCTGCTTCCAAAATTACTTTCTGATAGAGAAAACTGGTCAACTCCAACTTGGGCAAGTGGTCAGTGCTGTTTCACTCATCCTGAGCTTCTGATGGTGTGTGACGACTGCAGCTTTTTATCTCTAGGATGTTCTTTCCAAACCTACTGCCTCCATTTAACAAGAAGAAAAAGAACACAGAAACCCAGAACCAAGAATGGAATAAAATGCTTAACCAGCACCTTTTGCATTATTTATCTGACAGATCAGAGAAGGCGAAAGAGACAGTGTGTGTGTGTGTGTGTGTGTGTGTGTGTGTGTGTGTGTGTGTGTTGAGACAGTCTTAATGTATCCCATATGGTCCTCAAACTGGCTACAAAGTCATTAAGGTTTCCATTCCTCAGCCTCTGCCTCTAAGTGCTGGGATTACAGGCATATACCATCATATCCTATAACTTATTTTTTTTTGAGACAAGTTTTACAGCCTGGGACTAGCTATACAGTCCAGGCTGGCCTTCAACTCTCAGAGATCCAAGTGTTTCTCCCCCCACAGCATGCTGTGAGAATTAAAAGAGTGTGTGCAACCATACCCAGTCGGAGAACTTGTATTCTTTAAAAATATTTTATTTATCATTTTTATATGTATATTGCTTGCATGTACGTACGTGCACCCTTGGTATGCAAATCCATTGGAGGCCAGAAGATGGCATTAAATCCCCTGGAACTGGAGTTACAGATGGTTGTTAACTGCCATGTGGGTGCTAGGAATGGAACCCAGGTCCTCTGGAAGAGCAAGTGTTCTTAACTACTGAACCGTCTCTCCAGCCCAAACGTGTTCTTTATGGAATATTTTAACTGGAAAAAAAAAAAAACTATTGAAGAATGACTATCAATCCAGATAAAATCTACTGTTATCAATAGAGTAAATGAATAGATCTACAATGTCCCAGTATGGTATAAGTTAGTGAGCTTTTAAATCTCAATTTCAGCCTTAGTTAATAAGTAGTTTTTTTTGCTACGTCAGTTCTTTTGTACTTTTTCCATTAACATGAGCTTTGAAAAGAACAATTATTTATGGTTTTGGTAATTAGTGGCTTACTGCTATTTATATTCATTAACAGCTAAGCACTCAGGGACTATATGCCTCAGGGAACTGCCATGCTAACCGAGGGAGTGAAAAAGATGTGTAACAAATGAAACTTTCCACTTCTATTTCCCTTGTAGGAAGTCTATTAACATTTACAACCACCATGATGTTTAGAAACTAACACTTATTAAAATCTACTTCAGGAAGAAACACAGGCAGTTTCATGCCAATTCTTGAGACTCTGGGGACTGGTTGGCAGTAAGCATGAATAGATTGTGCTCTCAGCTGTTGGAGTTACCTGAACTTGAGTTTAGGAGTACCACAATTTCTACTTCATGAGGCAGCTAAGGTAGCCAGTTCTTTCCAAACATTTCAAGACTTCCTGGGAGTTTGAGCAAAACACATTGATCCTCCCAAGGTATTTTAGAGGTGAGAGGTATTGACAATACAGTGAAGCAGTGAGGCTTTAGCCATAAAGTAAAGGTCTATTATGTCTCTTGAAGCAGAGAAATTAAAATGTGCTGCCTTCATCTTTCTGACATAAAGTGATCTGTCAAATAGATGCAAAAATGAATTACCATTGAGTTTAAAGATGGAAGAAACTTGGGAAAGGCATTCAAATTTTGAGTTTTGTTTACCTCATCCTTGGGAAATGGGAAAAATATTAAGTCCCACAGGTCACTATTAAAATGATTTTATTAAGTGACTTTAAAAATGCAAAGAGTCAGGGCTGGAGAGATGGCCTAGCGGTTAAGAGCGCTGACTGCTCTTACAGAGGACCCAGGTTCGATCCCCAGCACCCACATGGCGGCTGAGAACTGTCTGAAACTCCAATTCCAGGAGAACTCCAGTTCCAGGGGAATCCGACACCGTCTTCTGATCTCCGCGGCATTGCATGACACGGGTGCACAAACTTGCATGCAGACAGTACATTCATACACATACAGAAATAAATAAAATAAATAAAAAAAATTAAAAAAAAATGCAAAGAGTCTGTGTCTAGAGAGATGGCTCAGTGGTTAGGAGTGCTTGCTGTTCTTCCAGAGGACCTGAGCTCAATTCCTTTACCTACCTTAGCATGCTCACTGCTTCTGTAACTCCAGGTTCAAGGGGATCTACCACCTTCTTTTGGCCTCCTCAGGCACCTGTACACATAGTATGCACTCAACACAGACACAGACACAGACATACACACACACACACACACACATATTTTTTTAAAAATCTTAGAAGAAAAAAAATGACAAAAAAAGAAAAAAAAAAGGAAAAAAATCTTAAAAAATGCAAAGCATCTGTCAAATATTCTTCCTGATATTAGGTAATAGATCCAAAAGAAATAGACATTTTTTTTTTTCATTTTTCCTGCTTGTTTTTACTGTCACAGCCACGTGAGTACAATTCCAACAGATGAAGATCATTCATTTGGTTCAATCGTGAACAAAACATTCATTCTTAGTGGGCTTTCTTTTCTTGGGGGGGAGTCTTTTATGAGGCAGAGATTCCCTGTAGTACTAAGTAGTCTGGAACTCTCTATGGAAACAAGGCTGGGCTTGAACTCCCTGAGATCCAAGGGCCTCTGCCTCCCAAGTGCTGGTATTAAAGGCGTGGGCCACCACACCCTGCTCATTCTTAGCCTTTTAAGAAAATGGAAACAGTTGGGCATGTGGCACATGCCTTTAATGCTAGCGCTTGGGAGCTCTTTGAGTTCAAGTCCAGGCTGGTCTGCATATCGAGTTCCAGGCCAGCTGGGGCTACAGGGAGACCCTGTCTCAAAAAGACACACACACACACACACACACACACACACGAAACAAATAGAAACAAATGACTAAGTAGAAACCTTTGTTTTCATTATTTGCTTTGGTATATAAAAATTGTGGGTTTCTAAAGATACCAAGTTCTAAATATTTAACTTCATACAAGACATTTAAATGAACATTTTCATGCAGTGTAGAAGTCCACATTGGGCACTTTAGTACATAATCTTTTCTCCATTTGTTTACCAGAATATAAACCAACCCCCACTCTTGGACATGTTTGTGTGTGTGCGTGGGCTTAAGAGTTTTTCCAATATTTGTTACTTAGCAGATTTTTGTCCCCTAACCAAAAATTCATCAGTTGCTTCCATGAATTTGAACTTATTAAGATTAAACTAACATGAGCAGCATTTATGGATACACATTCTCACTATAAAAGAAATGTCTCAGTAGATGCCCCTTGAAAAATCATCTTCTAGCTGTGTGTTGCTGTGTCAACTACTTAGAAGACTGAGGCAAGGAGGGTCCCTTGACAGAGGTTGAGCCCAGTTTGGGGAGCACAGTAAATCCAAAAAGTGCAACAGAAAATCGCATAAAAATAATTTTTCTCCAGAAAAAAAAATCTTTCCTTAGCCCTAATGAGAACTCATCAGTTTTACAAAAGTAACAATGCTGATAGCTTTATTTGAAATGGATTGGAAGAAAGTTAAATTTTTCTTTTTTTTTTTAATTTTATTTATTTCTGTATGTGTATGAATGTACTGTCTGCATGCAAGTCTGTGCACCCATGTCGTGCAATGCCGCGGAGGTCAGAAGAGGGTCTCGGATTCCCCTGGAACTGGAATTCTCCTGGAATTGGAGTTTCAGACAGTTCTCGGCCGCCATGTGGGTGCTGGGGATCGAACCCGCAAGAGCGGTCGGCGCTCTTAACCGCTAGGCTATCTCTCCAGCCCCAAGAAAGTTAAATTTTTCTACTCAAAGTTTGTATAAATGTTTGGGTTTTTTCCCTTCACGTGTTAAATTTTGGCCATATATCAGGTGCAAACCAAGGAAAACTTTTGATTTAATCTATCTCCATGTTGTCTCTGGTGCAGATGTGACATGCATATTTTTTTCCTGGACCGGGAACAACCTATTTGCTAGATAATTTTTTTCTAAGCTAACAGAATAGAGCTAATATCTAGGCAGATACAGTGTGTAGATGATAGTCTACAAGTGGGAGTCATTTCATGAATGGGAAGGGACAGCTTCTGGCTGCAGTGACGGTGGTTACTTGGATAAACAAAGACTAATAGAAGCAGTGATTAACTTGAAGACTGCCTAGAACAGTTGCTTCTAGCAAAACTGGTTGAATGAGATCAGCTGAGGCCACACTGTAAAGAGGAACTTAAAGAAAGGGGACAGATTGCACTGCTGTGGGTGTTGTGTTGTCTAAGAGTGCCGCATAGCTCTGCCATTGTTTTGTTTGTTTGTTTGTTTGTTTGTTTGTTTTTTGCTTGTTTTCCAGTGGGGCCAAGGATCCAACCCAAAGGATTGCACACACCAGGCTTCTGCTTCTACCATTCAGCTGCAACTGCATATATACATACACTCACATCTAAAATAATCCTCCTACAGAAAATACTACTCTTGGCCAGGTGTGGTGGCACATGCTTTAATTTAGAAGAGGCAGGCAGATAGAGCTCTGTGAGTTCAAGGCCAGGCTGGTCTACATAGTGAGTTCCAGGCCAGCTGGGGCTACCGGGGGATGCTCTCTTAAAAAAAAAAAATACTACTCTTACTCTTTATGAATGCCAGACTTCAAAATTGAATTAGATTGTGTCATTCTGTGGCTCAGTTGTTTCAGAATGTGTATGAGTGTTTGGCCTGCTTGTATGTAAATGTGTCACATGTGTACAATGCCTGAGGAGGTCAGAAAAGGGTGTTGGATCCCCTAGAACTGAAGTTAAAGACAGCTGTTAGTTACCATATGAGTGCTGGGAATTGAACCCGGGGCCTCTGGAATAACAGCTTTGTGGTTTGATTGGGGGGGATGGTGTCTTTTTGAGACAGTCTCTCTGTAGCCCAGGTTGGCCTTGAACTCACAGAGATCCATCTGCCTCTTCCTCCTGAGTGCTGGAACTAAAGGTATGTGCCACCATACCAGGTTCATGATTGGAGTTTTAAAGAGACAATTTGCAAATTAGAAATAAATTTTCCCCAAATAAAATCCTTTTCAGTATGATAGTATCCATTTATATATTTGGACAGGGTCTCTTGTGGCCTCCAATTTGTTATGTGGTCAAGAATGACCTTGAACTTCAGACCTTCCAGAGTACTGGGATTACTATGGCTGGCTTCATATGATGCTGGAATAGAAACCAAGGCCTTTGTTCATGCTGGTCAAGAAGTCTACCCACTGAGGCACACTAGCCTTAAATATCTTAGTTTAATAAATATTTCATGAAAAGGTTTGAAAACATTATGGTAAATTTGAAAACATCCTAACCTAACAAACTATGCAAATATCTATATAATATACTGGACTAAATTAGTCATTGATATATATGTATTCCTTAACTGCTTAGTTACTATACCACTCAGCAGCACAGTAACACTGAGTAATAAAGAATTCACCACTTCTCAGAAGTGCTGCAGTATTCTGTGATCTGGTCATCAGAGTTACAGGTGTTCAAATGCCCGAGGTGAAGGATAATAGGCACCTCCTAAATTCTTGCACCGCCTTGACTGCCCCAGAAAATAGCAGGTAAGGGTGGAGATGCAGAGTACAGACACAAGACTTGAATTTTGGATTTCCTTCTCACCCCTTCATCCACTGAAATCTGCCTGTTGATTTTCATTTGAAAAGTTGCTATCTGTCTTTTAGGAGTTGGTCACCCTGTATTGGATCAAACACATCTATACTTGAAGCTCAAATTCTAGATAAAATAAAATCTTTTTACTTTGTTTTGCTTTATTTTGTTTTAAGACAAGAATCTTGCTGGCCTTGAACTTGGAGCAATCCTCCTGCTTCAGCCTCTTGACTGCTAGGATGACAGACATGCCAAAGCATTGAAAACTTGGGACTGGTTGAGAAAATGAACTGACTACATTGAACATCTTTTGGAAGTAAATTTAGCTTTATTAAAAGCACAAAGACACTGGGTGTGGTGGCCTATGCCTTTAATCCCAGCATTTAGGAGGCAGAGGCAGGCAGATCTCTCTGAGTTCAAAGCCAGCCTGGTCTACATACTGAGTTCCAGGCCAGCTGGGGCTACAGAGAAACCCTGTCAATAAATAAATAAATAAATAGCAGAAAAATGTGCTCTGAGAGAGTAGTCAAACCCCATGGGACAAGCGTCAGCTTCTCTAAAGAGAGAGAGTCGCAATTAGGTTTCTTTACAATGGGTGTATATGGGATTTTGGTGGCTCACAAGATGCATCTCTAAAGGTTGCTAAGTAACCGTCCTCCTTGTTTACAACAATTACCAGGAGAGTGTCATTTGTAATAAGATTAACAATTCCAGGAGTTTTTCTCAGTAAACAACTTGTAAGATTGCTTTCCGAGCAGTCCTATTTAGGTTAGATAGAGACTGCAGGGTACATGAGTTTTTACATCATTTTAGCCCTAATGAAGCACAGCCCATTCATTGTCCTTGACACCCTGACTGAGGAATGCACCATCTGTCTGTCCCCATGACCACAGCTTCTTCATTGCCTTTGATAAGATACCTTTTAGAAAACACATGTTGTCTCAGTGAGGCCATTTGGTCCCTGTCAGTGTTGAAGTCTGAAGTGTCCTGACTTTCAAGGTTGTAAAAGTAGATGGGATTTCAGGAGCAGGGCCTCCTCCCTCTCCCAGTCTTTCCTTCTGCATGCCCCTGGTAATTCCCTATCTATCCTTCCTCAGTTTCCCTCGCTGAGACATGGATTTTTTTAATTGTAAGGGTTATAGCAGATTGAAAATCAGTTTTCTATTAAGTTCTTGATAGCTGAACAAGGGTGGATGCCATGCCCTCCCAGGGATCAAACATTTGAACTTGTCTCACCTGAAGGACACGAGGAGAGATTTGAAGCTGGGAGGTCACAGGATCATTATCCAAGGGATTTTCAATAATGTCACAGTTCCCTTGTGTTTCTCTCAGTATATCAAGGATTAGCTATCTGATTTTGTGTGACAGCTGTGTTTGTCGTATCCTTTGAACAAATGGCAAGCTGAAACTTTGGCATCTTTTCCTTTGGTGCATCTGTGTCCACTGCAGTGGGAACAATAGATCTTGGGTGTTATAATTTGTTGGGGTTGCATTACTGCTGGTTTCCTGCATCAGAGTGAGTTTGTTGTCTGACCATCATGAAGAATGATCACTGAGAACAGCCCAAAAACCAGCCAGCCAGCCAGCCAGCCAGCCAGCCAGCCAGCAAGCCAAGCTTGCAAGCAAGCAAGCAAGTAGAGATTACCAAGAAGTGAAGAAATCACTTCCTTTAGCTGCGGACCTCAAACATGACTTGCCCCCACACTGAACATTTTAAGAAGTTATTGATTGCCTGATATCTTCCGAATTCTTTCTACATGTCGAATCCGGTGGCTATGCTAACAGGAAGCCAGGGCACTCCCTTTAACCATGCCGCTGGCCCAGCATCGAACTCCTCTTTCTGAGGAAAGCAATAGAAAGCATGAATCTTGCCTTCAAGTGCTTACTTTGCACAGAGAGGTAACAAAAAAGGATTTTAAACTGAATCATATTTTTCTGTTAACAACCAGAATTTAAGAAATTGAAGGACATGTGTGGAAAAGTATTAGACAATTTCAAAAAGGAAGTTGGACCTTGAAGAGGTTTTTAAAAAAATGAGCAAAAATGAGTCAATTATTCTCCAATCTGGCCTGAAGATCTTCATTTTTTTTTTTTTTTTTTTTTTTTTTTTTTTTTTTTTTTTTTTTTTTCCTCGGCCAGCCATACATAGCAAGGTCCTGTCTCAAACAACAACAAACGAAGCTGGGTCTGTGACACAAGTCTGAAATTTTAGTATATGAAGAAGTAAATATCCCAACTCTCCCCCCTCACATTTCTTTTCTTCAGCTTCCTGCCAATGTCTCCTAAAGACTAAATCACCTAGAAGTTGGGGGGCAGGAATCTTATTGATACAGTTCTCCTTCCTAGGGTACAGGGCAAAATGACTGAATGAGAAAGATCTATTTGTAGCCCCAGCTGGCCTAGAACTCACTATGTAGACCAGTCTGGCCTGGAACTCACAGAGATCTGCTTGCTTTTGCCTCCTGAGTGTGGGATTAAAGGCATTTTCTGTCATGCCAGGTGAGAGATCTTAAAATTTTAAGCCTTCTTGGCTCCCAGTCTCAGAGATTTTGGTGTGTGGCCAGACTACTTCTACAAAAATTCCCAGTGGTTTGCTGTGAGGCCAGGGCTAGAGCTGTAGAGTAAGGTCACGCGGAGAAAAGGGGAAGAGATTTAGGAACACGTGGTGAGCCAGTCTGGTAGCACACGTTGTCAATCCTGCACTCTGGAAGCAGAGGCAGGCTGACTGTTACACGTTACAGACTGACCAGGCTACAGGATGTGTTCCAAGGCGCCAGGGCTAAATAGTTGAGATCCCTGTCTAAAATAAAAACAAAACAAAATAAAAAAAATCATTTATTGTCGATATGATATTAGTCATTAAACTAAGTTGTGGTCAGACAAAATGACTGAGAAATGATATTGAAGTTTTCCATCACGAAGACTCAGTGCATAAACAACGTGATACGAGTGATCAAGGTGAGTGACCAGCAGGTTAGGGTGGTATCCGGGCAAGAACAGGTAGCGTCAGCGAGCGAAGGCATGTAGGAGAGATGAGTAGGAGCGCTTCGTCTCCCGGTCGGATTGGCTCTAGGGCTACTGTCTTCTTGTCTTTCTTTCCGTGTCTTTTTTCTTCCTCTCCCTTTTTCTTTCTTTTTTTTTCTTCTCTTCTGTTCTGTCGTGGTTCGGGTTCTGATGGTCTGGGTGGCGGGTTGATCTGTGTCTGTCTAGAGATGTTCGTTTCGAGGTGTTGTATCGATTCTTTGTCTTTCCTCTCTCTTCTTCTGTTCTCGGCTTTCTTCTTTCTTCTCATTCTTCCTTCTCGCTTTCACTTCTCTCTACTTCTTTCCTCTGCTTGCACTCTCTTTCTTTCTTTCTTTTTCTTTCTTTTCTTCTTTCTTCTTTCTTTCTGTCTTAATCTCTCTTGATCTTTCTTTCTTCTTCTTTCTCTCTTTCTTTACTTCTTCTTTTCTTTCTTTCTTTCTTTTCTTTCTTCTTTCTTTTTTTTCTCTTCTTTTTCTTTCTTATCTCACACTTGTCTATCATTGGAGTCCTTACCTAAAGGAGCTTTAAAAAGAGAAAGTGGAGATTGTGGTACAGGACTCAAATGACCAGGATCAAGAGGCTAAGGTGAGAAAAATTACAAGTTTGAGGCCAGTCTGGGGCACACAGAAAGATATACCCTTTCAAAATACAGAAAGAGCTGGGTGTGGTGGCACACGCCTTTAATCCTAGGACTTGGGAGGCAGAGGCAGGCGTATCTTTGTGAGTTCAAGGCCAGCCTGGTCTACAAAGTGAGTTCCAGGACAGCTGGGGCTACAGGGAGACCCTGTCTTGAAAAGACAAAAAAAAATTTATTTGAACCAAACCAAATTAGATTGCTTTTCAATCAATTCATGCTTCAAGTAAGCTAGGACACAGATGGAAAGGTATTAGCTTTACCCTTAGAGTTCTGGATAGAGCTTAAAGAACTGTTTTTATGTAGCATGTTGTAGCACAGGTGCTACTGCATTTCCCAAAGGGTGGGGCGAGGGGCTGAGGATTTAAAGGGAGACAAGATAGCAGGTCATCCGTGCTGAGAGAATGCCGGATGCCAGTTTATTGAAAAGACGGGGGCCTTATATATAGGCTTATAGCACAAGTGAAAAAACCAAGGTCAGAGGTTCATGCCCCCAGGCACAGGTGGATCTCTGGCGTGGGTGGATCAGGCCTTCTCGGAAGGAGGGTAACAAGATGTTCCAGAAAGATAAGCGCTTGGTCAACAAGCTGGTCAGCAGATCCCCTGGGGGCCAGGACCCAACAGCATGTAACAATGGACATTTCTAAAAAAGGCCTCAGGAAGAAACCATGACTGTGACTATTTTGGATAAGACTTTCAGTAACACACACTGTCCTACTTTTCTTCTGTCTCTGAAGGATGTGAAGCTCAGCATCGGCCCTACATCTAAAGAAACTGGAATGTAAGCCAATCATCGTGAAATCAATGAAAACCTTTGTTCATAAACTTGTTCAACAGATCCATCTGCTTACATTTAAACATGCTTTCTTTATCTCAAATATGATCAGGGCGAGTGAAGATCTGGCTTCTCATTTGTATTTTCCATGAAGCACTAAGGTCCAGAGTGCTGGGACACGTGTGTAAATGCTGGTTCAATTAAGAAAGGAAGGCTGAATTATTTTTAATCTAGAGGCTATGTTTAATTTAGTCCCTCAGGAGTAATTATACTAGTTGAAAAATAATAAACCACACTTGAATCTCTCTCTTTCTCTCCCTTTCTCTTGTCTTTTCGAGACAGGACCTCCCTGTAACCCCAGTAAAGGGCAGGGAAGCAATGGATTCCTGGGCATGATATTGTCTGCTAGTGACCTCCCTCCCCCAAATCAAGGCACTCTGCAAACTCACCCTTCTGTCTAGGGAATGAACTAGATCTCCAAACACTGAGACTCAGAGTTAACAAAGATATCACAGATAATACATCCATTATGTTGTTGTTCTTGTGACAAAGGTCACATGGTGTATGTCGTGTTAGGAGCACAGGCTCTAAGGCTTAGATTTGAACTCTTTCATGTATTAAATTAAACATTCGTCCCAGTTTCTTCAAGAATGGAGCTGGGGGTGAAGGAGACAATACTTAACTTTTTGTGAAAGTGAAATGAATTAACGTCACTAAAATGCCTTGTGGATGAGATGTACTAAAACGCTGAAAAAAAAAATGATAGCTATGCTTATTTACAGATGGCAGAAACTGAGCCAGCCACAAACCAGTGTAAACTGCCTTATTTCTCTACATTTCCAGTACTTTTCCACTCCCGCCTTGTCGGTGTTCATACATCAGTTGAATAACAGAATTTCAACTCTTAGTCCTGCTTTTCTTTTTGTTTATTTGCAGGTTAATTATAATTAGCTTAATAATTAAATTAACTTTTTTTTTTTTTAAACAAAGTCTTACTATTAGTTTAAGATGGCTTAGAAATGACTATGCAGACCCAGGCTGTCCTCAGACTTGTGAGATTACAGGCATATGCCACAATGCCTGCCTAAAATTCAAAGATGATTATTGCAGCCATTATATTTGTATGAGTGGCAAAGCATACCGACTAGTCAATCTACTGAAATTTGTGTTTGTAGCCAGCTTTGGGTATTGAGGTTTACTCCCTGGAAACTTCTGGCACCTAGAAGCAATGGGCACCCTTACAAAGAAATGTATGCTCTAAAGCACCAAAGAGACAGAATCTACCTGATCAGTTAATCTGCCAGCTCCCAAGTCTCATGGTCAGAATTTCTGGTCCATTCATGAAATGAGCAGCTGAGTAATGACTGCAGGATCAGTACCATATGGGAAAATGGCTCCCTCCTCCTCCTCACACATACTGTGTACTCCACAAGAATATATACACCCTCACATCTGTAATCTAAACTTTGTGCAGGAATTGTTGCTAAACACATAAGGACGCACCACCATAAATTGCATATTGGCTGGGTTCCAGTAAAACATAAATTACTTTCAGGAAATTTCAACAAATTGATTACTTCCAAACCTGTGACCTATGTTAGTGAAGTAACAGTCCCAGAAAAACAAAAGACGAATGGTATCCCTCATCTGTGGATGCTAGTGCCAATTACCTAGTTATAAGTATTTCTTGTGTAGGGCCCCCTGAGCTTTTGTCCAAAACAGATGGGAGTGATGCATATTGGAAACAACAATAACAACAACAACAACAACAACAGAAAGGACTGCATCGAAGAAGAACTGACTGAAACAGTGAACTTCTGCTCAAAACAGTCAACTTCCTCATGGAGAATATTGAGAAAGACTGAGAAAGAGATGAAAAGCATGTTTGGCAGAATGCATGAGCTCTGGTGGGTTGGGGGAATGAGGGGGACACGGGTCTAGATTTGTTAAAAAAAATAAATGAAAAATAAAAGTAAAACATATTAGTATAATGTTGTAAAACTTCACCTTCCCTGAGGGGAGTAGCAAAGGATAGAAGAAATTATCGGTTCCCAGAGAAGAGGGTTATGTACGGACCATAGTCACAGGAATGAAATCACCTTGGGGCAGTTGGGCAGGGAAGATAACAGGAAAGGACTCTCGCACTTTTCAGGGGGCCTACCCGGGGCCTCCTGTGGGAGGAACTCGTTCAGTCTTTCCGCTACAAGGAGAAGCAGATTGTTATCTGTAGACACACATTCCAACCTCTTGTTTATCATCAATGAAAAATTTGTATCCTCAACCCACAGGAAAAATAAAGCCCTGTTTACAACTGTGTTGCTGTGGAATGATACCAGTTTTCTCATATTCTTATCTGTGACATAAAAGATTTGTACAACAACAAACACTGTTTAAATAAAGTAGTGCAGCAGAACGTGGTGGCAGTTATCAGGAGCCCCAGGTAATTCCATCACTCAGGAGCTGAAATGGGAAGATCACAGATTTGAGGGCAGTGTGGGCTAGGTGGCAAACCATCTTTAAAAAATAAAGCCAGGCCTGGTGGTAGCATATTCTTGTAAGCCCAGAATTCCTGAGGCAGAGCCAGGAGGATCATAGCAAGTTTGAGACCAGTCTGGTTTACATAGCTACTTCCAGGCCAGCCGTACATAGCAAGGTCCTGTCTCAAACAACAACAAACGAAGCTGGGTCTGTGACACAAGTTTGAAATCTTAGTATATGAAGAAATAAATATCCCAGCTCCCTCTCCCTTCTTTTCTTCAGTTTCCTGCCAGTGTCTCCTAACAGCTAAATCACCTAGAAATTGAGGGGCAGGGATCTTATTGATACAGTTCACCTCCTAGGGTACAGAGCAAAATGACTGAGAAGGATCTATCCAAAAGAAATCTGCAGTACTTACCCAACGTTCCAGTATAAAGAACCATATTTATACTTACTTTTCCTTTGTGAGAAAGAAACATACACACAATGTCTCTTGTATAATATAGAATAGTACACTATAGACTTTTTTTTTGTATTTTTGAGATAGGGTCTCCCTTTTAGTCCCAGCTGGCCTCTAGACCAGGTTAGCCTTGAACTCATAGAGATCCCCCTGCCTGTGCTTCCTGAGTGCTGGGATTAAAGGTGTGCACCACCACACCCAGCCATTACAGACTTTAAAAAAAAGACCAACACCCCAAAGTCCCATGTGAAAATACTGAAACAAGAACAGCCTATAGATTTAGAGCTACTCATTTGAGATTTTAGTCTTATCATAAAATGGATCGAAGACATTGAAAAAAAATTACCTTTCTGATGATCACCTGTTCATATTTTTTCTTGGTGTTTCTTTTGAGACAGGGTCTTCTGTGGTGCAGGCTGGCCTTGAACTTACCCTGTAGCTGAGGATGACTTATAATTACCAATCCCCCTGCCTCCATCTCCTAAGTTCATCACCACGCTTGATACCTCCTCTTATTTGACATTTTTATGTATATACGTGTGTACCAGTGAGTATGTGTGTCTGTGTATGGGTGCTATAGAGACCAGAAGGTGGTGTTGGATCCCGGAAGCTCAAATTACTGGCAGTTGTGAGCTGTCTGACATGGGTTTTGGGAAACAAACTTGGGTCCTTTGAAAAAAGCAGGAAGTGCTCCTAACTGTGAAACTGTCCAGCCCCATCCTCTTCGTAGTAGGGAAACATGATGATGATGAAGACTAACAACAATACCTATAGATCAGTCAGAGAAATATTTGGCCTTTAGAAATAGAAGCTATTACTACCTAAGAAAGTGGTGTAGCTGCTAACTTGCAGGAAACTTAGAAAAACACAGCCATAATTTATTTGGAAATAAAACAGACACATAATTATATATTAGACACTGAAGAAAAAGTAGAAAAGAAGCGAATTCTAATCGGATCAATTTGCAAATCTGTCAGTATCCTTTCAGCCTGGTGTTGAGTGAAACACTTATGACCACAAAGGGAATCCTGAGTGTTACATATTTATAATGCTCTGCACTTATGGGAACAGATCACATGGGGAAGTAAGCTTATGATGGTACTGGAATTTTTTATTATTATTTATTATTATTATTATTGAGACAGGGTCTTACTATATAGTACTGGCTGGCTTGAAACTGACTATATAGGCCAGGCTGGCCTCAAACTCAGAGTTCTGCCTGCCTTTGTCTTCCAAGTAAGTGCTGGGATTAAAGGCATGAGCCACTGTGCCTTGTTCCCCTTTTTCCTTCCTTACTTTCATTCATTGTGTTTTTGTTGTGGATTATTTTTGAGAGAGGGTCTCTGTAATGGTTAGTGTTAATTGCCAACTTGACAGAACTCAGAATCACCTAGGAGATGGGCCTCTGGGCATGCTTGTGGGGATTTTCTTGGTTGTATTAGCTGAGGTGGTAAGACCCACCCTCCACCCACTAGGGATGGTACCATTCTCTTAACCACTGAGCCAGCTCTCTAGCCCCCATGGGACTTTTGTTTTAAAGCCTTAGATGGCTCCTCCCCTCCAGCTTTATTGCCTGCAATGTACACCTCTCCTTTGGGCTGGTTCTACTCCTTATATGCAAATCTCCAGCACATGCTTCATGGCTCTAGCATCTCCAGTATCTTGGGGTTTCCACCACGACCTGAGCTTTACCTTCACAGCTTCATGCAATGACATCTTGACCTCCCAGGGCCTTCTTTCAGGGATCCCACTGCTACATTGCCTGACCTCAGTGGTTCCTGAAGTCATAGAGGAAGAATCTTTAGTCCCCACGCTTGCATCTTTCATACCAGGAAGGCCAGTGCCACATAGATGACACTGCCAAGTTTAGCTGCCAGCTTTGGATAGACCCTTACCTTTCTGAACCACATTAGCAGCAGTTTTATATGTTGAAACAGTTGTTTCTAGGAGCAAGCAATCCTTTAGGCTTCCTCCTTTCACAAGTTGAAAGCTTCCCTGGGGAGACTCTTGTCTTCTGGAAACCCTTCCAATCATTCCAGTGCATAATAGAAGGCCCGTCCTTAATGGACTAGTCTCTTTTACAATTAATGCCTGAGATGTAATATTAAGTTTCTTAGTGTTCTTTTGTTCTTCAAACTTTACAGTTTTTATTTATGCTCATTTTGATCATAAATAATATATAAACATTATCAGTAATAACCATGTCATAGACTGGATGTTAAGCTATCTTGAAATTGCCTCCACTAAAAGAATTTGTTCATCACCTTTTAATTCAGCCTCATGTAATTCTCAGGGTATGGGCAGGAAACTGCCAGATTCTTTGCCAAAATATCACATGAGTGACCTCCATCCCAGTTGCTGATAGAGATAGTGATGGTCTCTGGAACCTCATGACCTAGGCCTCCTCAGTCCACGTTACTCTCAGCACTACTGTCTTCTAGGCTCCTTCTGCAATGATTCACTAAACCCTGCTTATAGCTCTCAGTAGTTTTTCTAACTTGAAGTTCTAGTCGTTCACATTCCTCCAAAAATATAGTCAGGTTCTTCACGGCAACACCTGACTCCTGGTACCAACTTCTATACTGGTTGCTTTTCTGTTACTGTGATAAAACATCATAACCAAAAGAGTGTTATGGAGGAAAGCATTTATTTTGGCTTATGGTTCCAGAGAGAGAGAATCCATAGTGGTGGGGGAGTCATGGCAGCAGGCAGCTGGAGAAGGAAACTTAGAGAGATCACATGTCAATCCATGTGCAGGAAGCAGAGAGAGAACTGAAAGCGGTGAGGCTATAAACACTCATAGCCTGCCTCCGGTAGCACATGTCTTCCATCAAGGCTATACCTCCTAAAGGGTTCATGACTCCCCTGCTCCAATTATCACCACCAACTGGGGACCAAGAATTTACATGCTTGAGCCCATGAGGGTCGTGTTTCATTTAAACATATCTAACAGCTTCATACTGCACTTAACATACTGATTAAAAAATGTGAAAGATATCAATAATCAGGGAAATCATTTCTTTACATTTATTTATGTATTCAATACAAAGTCTCACTGTGCAGCCCAAGTTAGTCTTGAACTCACAATCCTCCTGCTTTAACTTGTTGAGTTCTAGGATTACTGGCCTATACTATCTTGTCCAGCTGTTTTCTACATTGTAATTGAGAATTCTTGGTTTTGCTTTGTTTCTTTGAAGATATCCTACACTCACTATGTAGCCCAGGATGGTCTCAAAACCATGCTGATCCTTGTGCCCCAGTCTCCTGAATGTTATCATCCAGTCTTGAAACACCACATCAGCCTTAAAAGCAAGTGTTCTATCTGGTAGAAACAATTTAATTTACTACTGAGGGATAAAAATTAACGAGTGATGTACAAAATCTGTATATGGAAAATTTCTGTGTAAGCTTGTACACAAATCTTTGGTTAATCAGAGGATACCTATTTAAGTAAATGCAGAGATTTACCATGTTTAGAATTGGAAGACCAAATGTTATGACAGTATCAATTCTACCCAGAATAATCTAAAGATTTTATCCAATTCTGCTAAAACTCCAGCAAGTTTGAAAGACAGACATGGACAAACTTAAAATATTCCAAAGTTAATATTGTGAAAGCCACAAAGTGTTAGATGATAGAATAGATTCCGTAACCTATTATAAAACATAAGTATTTGAAGTGATTTCTGTTAGTTGGCTTGATTTAATCATTCTACATATGTTGAAGCATCATATTACTTAATAAGTATGTATTATTTGCCATTTGTTAATTTGAAAATAAAAATACTAGAGCTTCTAGAAAATAAAAAAGACTGACAATATTGGCTAGAATATGGATCAATAATAGTCTTTCTTTGCTGTTAAAGGGAAGGTAAAATAGTTGACATCTTTTGGATAACTATTTGCCACTTTTTTGTAGATGTTAATTACTTTGTAATTTGCCATTCACTTCCATGTATTTATTTGCTTCCAGAAGGGAAGGTATAACTGGGCATGGTGGCTCATGCCTATATCTTAGTCCTTGGGAGGTGAGGCAAAAAGCTGTTTTGCATTTGAGCCTAGTTGGCTATAATTGAGCTCTAGGCCAGCCTGGACTATAAACTGAGACCCTGTCCAAAATTAATAATAATAACAGCAACAAAAACAGCATAGGCTGGAGAGATGGGTCAGTGCTGAAGAACACTGATTGCTCTTGTGGAAGACCAGGGTTCAAATTCCAGTACCTACATGGTGGCTAACAGCTATCCATAATTCCAATTCCAGGGGAGTCAACACCTTCTGATCTCTGTGGGCATTATATGACACAAATGTACTTACACATGTGGAAGCAATATATTTATACACATAAAAAATAAAAATAAGGAAGAAAATTTAAAAAAATGACAATAATAATAGGAAGGAGGAAGAATAAGTGAAGAGATAAGAGTTGATTCCAGACTTCTACTCTGGACAAAGGTTAAGCATTCACTTTCCCCGAGGCCGAAGTCCACCAGATACATCCCAGGCTTCCGGACGTACCTTTATCGGTCTAAACTGATAAAGAAAAATTCCCCTAAACCTGGTTCTATTCCTGTCCCAAGACTGTGTCTAAAGATAACCTTTGGTATGTGGGGGCAGGTGGACTGACCTAACCATGAGCTGTAACTCTGCTATTATCCAAAAAGGCTAGAAGTTACCCAAACACCACCAAGATTCCCCTAGACCCTGAATAAAAGGCCTGCAAGCCAATTTATCGGGCGGTGGGATCCCTGAAAGAAGGCCCTGGGAGGTCAAGAGGTCATTGCATGAAGCTGTGAAGGTAAAGCTCAGGGGTGGGAGCCTTTTCCCTCGTAGGTTAGCAAATAGCAACCCCCCACCCCCAGGTCAGCAGGTAACAGGATAATTCCACCCTGAGGGCCCTGGCCCCAAGCCACCTGCAGACCCAAGTATGCTGTGTATCCCTGCCTGTCACGCAGGAGACGGGGCTTCGATTCCTGCCCTGCTCTAAGAGTATAAAACCTGTATGCGGAGATTGCTTGGTGTTCCCCTCTCCCCTTTGTACATGCGAACCCCGGTGCACCGGAGTAATAAACCTCTTGCTTTTGTCTTGTCTCCACATCTCTCACTTGGGGGTCTCTCAAGGGTAAGGGCTCGATTCAGGTCTTAAACAAGTATGTAACTGGGTGACACGATCTGAATGGTTGTAGCAACATTATTCCTAACACCCAAATTTCCTACTACCAAGTGAACTGATAAACTATGAGATAATATCATAAGCAAAAGGGCTCAGCAACAGAAATCAGCAGACTACTAAAGTGTTGAGCAATATGGAAGAATATGAGAATCACTACATGAAGGAAAAGACTAGACACAAACTAGGACATACTGAATTCTGGAAAACAAAATTTAATTGACAGTGACAGAGTCCTGGAATGGAGAGAGACTTTCAGGGGACACAAGACATTTCTGTCATTATGGGAAAGTATATATTAATTGTGGCTGTAGTTACATACATACATCAAAATTCACTAATGTGTGTGTGTGTGTGTGTGTGTGTGTGTGTGTGTGTTGCTAGGGATTAAGCCCAGGTCCTTGAGCTAGGTTAAGAGAGTTCTACCTCTGAGCTGTACTGTCCAGCCCAGAAATCACTTCCTTTGTATTTCCTCCCTTCTTTGCTTTTTCACTCTTTTATCTTTTTAGAGGCTGGCCTTGAACTCGAAGGGATCCTACTGCCTCTGCCTTCCAAGTACTAGGGGGACAGGGGGGCACAGCATTCCTGCTTCTTTCACAATCCCTCTCTCCTGGTGTCTGTGTCTGTGTCTGTGTCTGTGATGTGTCTGTGTGTTTGTGTCTGCCTCTGCCTCTGCCTCTATCTATCTTTCTCAATAAAGTCTCATGTAGTCTAGGCTTGTGTACAATCCTCTTGGAGTCAGGAATGGCCTTGGACTCCTGATCTTCCTGCCTCTATCTCCCAAATGCTGAGATACAAAGTGTGCCCTACTTAAAATGTATACTTTAAAAATGGGCAGTTTGTGATTTTTTTTTTGTTTGTTTGTTGTTTGTTTGTTTTTTGTCTTTTTGAGGCAGAGTATCCCTGTAGCTCCAGCTGTTCTGGAACTCTCTATGTAGACCAGGCTGGCCTTGAACTCACAGAGATCTGCCTGCCTCTGCCTTCTGGGTATTGGGATTAAAGGTGTGTGCCACCATGCCTGGTGTTTTTTTGAGACAGGATCTCACTAAGTAGCCCTGGCTGGCCTGAAACTCTTTGTGTAGACCAGGTTGGTTTAGAACTCATGAAGATCCACCTTCTTCTGCCTCCCAAGTGCTGGGATTAAAGGCGTGTATTACCACACCCAGCTAAACCGAATATTTTATTGAAAATAAATTGGATACTTCTTTTAAGCTTTAAAGAGACACACTATTTGAAAAGTACCACCTGATCCAAGCATAATGAGCAGGAATATTTATCTTCTGTCTTGGTCTGTAGTTGTCCTGGTGGCTTATGAACTAAAAAGGGCACGTTATTTACACCGTTCTTCTCTGCCTCATTCTTCAGTGGTAAATCAGGGAAAATATAGCCAGAAGTGCAAATTCCACAGAATGAACGTCGATGGAAGAAGTGGTTAAACTGCTGTGGACACATCATGTGGGCTCCCTTCTGCTGAGAGGGCGAGTCTCCTAGTCAGAGTTCGACTTTACTCATTTGGACAGTGGCCTTGTCCATTTTTCCCTGGGTCTGTCTTTCTGTGCGGTCTTCTTTTTCCCTTCATCCCCCCTGGTCACCTTGGAGAAGGTTGTTAGCAACATTGCAGCTGAGAAAGTAGTTCCCAAAGGCAAACACAGGGGCATACTGAGAGGCTGAGCTGAAGCCTTAAACGCTCCTTCAAAATCAAGGTCACTGTCGCTTTACCCTGTTTTTCTCCTGCAAGTGCAGGAGATGCTCCTTCTGGGATCCTCTTGTTTACACTAAGGTCAGACTGGAAAACTGGTGCTGGACTGCCCTTATCACCACCTTGAAATCGGTGAGGAATGTGGCTTTCAAGATAAGGTCCACCTACTGGGTCTGTTTGTTTTCCCTAAGCATAGTTATTACCCTTCAAAGTTCCTTGTTTTCTACACACTCTCTGTTGGGCCAGTACTAACTACATAGTCACACTAGACTGACTCGGTGGGCATTGGTAAATGTGTGTGGTTTCTTCTGTCAGTTCATTACTGCTTTCGCTCAGCCCTTTCGGAGAGTCCACCCCTCCCATGGTATTCCAGTGGTGCAACTCTAAGTTCTTCAAGATTCCTGTAGGCATTGAGCAAGTAGAGGCATTTTTACATCGGGGTAATGTTCTTATGAGACCTTTCGGAGTAGGCTTCTAATCTATTTGGTCCCCGTCAACACCATACCTGAAACATTCCTACTGGAATTGCTCTTTTTTTTTTTTTTAATTTTTTCGTCTTTTTGAAGTTACAGTTTTTGTTTTGTTTTGTTTTTGTTTTGAGAAAGGGTTTCCCTATAGCCCCAGCTGGCCTTGAACTCACAGAGATCCACCTGCCTCTGCTAGGATTAAAGGGAGAGCAGTCGGTGCTCTTAACCACTGAGCCATCTGTCCAGCCCCGGAACTGCTCCATTTTACCTCTTTACTTCCAGGTGAGATGAGCCTCTACCTTCTCTCTCAGCCACAGTAATCAGCAAGGCACCAAGCCTGACAGAACCAAACCATTGGTTTAGGAGTTTTTGGTGTTTAGTTCTTTTCTTAGTTTTTAAGCACAACCGGGTCTTACTTTATGTTCGCAAAGCTATACCTTTTCCAATTTATTTTGCATAGCAGTTTGGTAACCATCCATTTGCACAAAGCTTCCAGACACCACCCAGTGGTACTTTACTCCTTTCACATTTGTCCTTGGTCTTTTAGAGACAGGGTCTCCCTGTAGCCCCAGCTGTCCGGGAACTTACTCTGTAGACCAGGCTGGCCTTGAACTCACGGAGATCCGCCTGCCTCTGCCTCCCGAGTGCTAGGATTAAAGGCATGTGCCACCATGCCCAGATTGATTAATAGTCTTAATAATATGCTCCAGGGATCTACTGGTGACTATGCTAGGTCACGTTTGAGTATTTGATTGTCCACCCACTGGTATTGTTACAACTTCTAGTTTAGATCTACTGTGTCTAGTAGCCAAACTTGTGTTGCTGCCATTGTTGAAGTTTTCTTGAGGGTGGTATCTCATATCTAGTGCAGACTTCTTCTATGTGAGTTAAAGATCCTAGAAGCTATAAAAGATAATCCTATAGGCTTAACAACAGACTTGTTTCTTCTCACATAGAGGCCAGTCTATGACAAGAGTGGGTTTTGGCTCTACACTGTCCTTCTAGTCACAGGTCTTTTTCTGTTTTCTTCAGTGGATGGCATTACGTTGGACCCGTAGGAAGGGATGACATGTAACGTTCCAGGCTACAGTGAACGACTAGGAACTGAAGCAGATAGCCAAAATATAACTGCAAATACGTCTAAAAAATTAGGCTAGTTGTAGATTAAGAGCTTGGACAATCTATGAATCTAATCATCTCATAGTTTAATTAGATGTTTGTTAGTTATCATACTCCTCCTAAAGCACAGTTAATTAAATTGCGTTGGGCCAGAAAGAAACTAAAGCAAAATCATGAGAACATCACCTCTCATACGGAAGTCATTGAGAGTTAAAATAAAAACAAAACGGGGAGTCAAGCTAAGTGGAACATCAGCAAGGAGATATGAAGGTAGAACAGGTCATGCAGCAGAACATGTGCCTTGATTGTATTGTAGTACATCTTGTAATGTGATGATTGCTTTAAAAGATTAAAGGCTTGGAGCTGGAGAGATGGCCTAGTGGTTAAGAGCGCCAACCGCTCTTGCAGAGGACCCAGGTTCGATCCCCAGCACCCACATGGCAGCCGAGAACCGTCTGAAACTCCAATTCCAGGAGAACTCCAGTTCCAGGGGAATCGACACCCTCTTCTGACCTCTGCAGCATTGCACGACATGGGTGCACAAACTTGCATGCAGACAGTACATTCATACACATACAGAAAAAAAAAAAAAAGATTAAAGGCTTGGAGTATGACTCAGATGGTAGCTCGTGAAGCCCTGAGTTCAGCCTCCAGCATAAACTGGGTGAGGTGGCAGAGCGTGCATGGAATCCCAGCACTAGGGAAATGGGGCTTCGAGGATCAGAAGATCAGACATGCACAGTCATCCTAGAGCTACATATTGAATAAGAGCCAGCACGAGGCTACAGGGGAACTTGTCTCAAAAAAAAGGTCAATTTAACAGGAAAACATGTTAGCATTTATACTAAAAACTGAGGGCAAGGTTTAGTAGGTTCTAATTTTATACTCACAACGAAGAACACATTTTCTAGAGATAAAAAAGAAATAATTCTTTGTACTTTACTGTAGTCTAGGGACAATATTCTTCAGGTCTGTTTTGCTATATATTTCTTCTCACTAGAATTTTAATGATCAATTTTCCCAGATATCTGACTAGTGATTAACTGAATATGTATTCCAAGCCAGTCATTCTTCTATGTTTTTGAATAAGTTAATTTCTTCTGTAACAACCCTCCATTTTGTGTTTTACCAGTAAAGACAGGGTCACATTGATGAAATGACTTGCATACTGCGACACTAAAATCTTAGCTGACAAGTTTCAGTCAGATCGGTCTAGACTGTTCTGAGGCTGTGATCTTGGCATTCATTTTCCTGCCTCTGACAGGAAATAGACACTGCTATTGGCAAGAGGAGCTCTGGAATACTGGACCACTGCATCTCCATGGATACCAATGAATATACCTCTTAGCAAATAGATTAAGTGTACATTTTGATGGCTTGTGTAGTGTGCAAAATTAGTTTCGTGGGTTTATTGGTGTGATTTTTTTTTAAAGATAGAGTGTCAGGCCTACTTTGAACTTGATGTATCGCCAAGGATGACTGAAACCTCTGATCCTTTTGTCTCCACACCCTGAGTGCTGAGATTAACCAGTTTACGTAGTGCTAGGAACCAAACTCAGGACTTTGTCTATGCTAGGCAAGCACTCTACCAAGTGAACTCTATCCCTTGTCTTGTTGGTGTGATTTATATGGTATCAACAACATATTTAAATGTCTACCTACTGAACACTGCTTATTACTTCTAACTTTTGTTAAAAAAGCGTCTCACAGCCAGGTGTAGTGGTGCATGCCTATAAGCTCCGACATGAGAAAGCAGAGGTAGAATGAGGCCTGAAAGTTTAAGGCTAGCTTATTTTACATTGTTAGCTCCAGGCCAGCCAGGGTCACATAGCAAAACTCTGTTTCAAAGAATAATAGAAACTACCCGGAGAGATGGCTCAGCAGTTAAGAACATGTAGTGCTTTTGCGGAGGACCCAAGTTTGGTTCCTAGCACCCAAATCAGACATTTCATAACCATCTGTAATCGCAGCTCTAGGGGATCCAACAACCTCTTCTGCTTCTCAGGTACCTGCACTAAGGTACACAAACCTCAGACAGACACATATACTTAAATATAATTAAAATAAAAAAATAAAATAAATATTAAAACTATTCTATCAATGACCATAACTTTACTTTTGTGCCATCTGGATCCAGTGTTATGCTTGAAGTCACCTGTTTCAAAGTTCCATGCCCATCTTCCTTCACTGGGAATGCATTGATGATCTGGCTTTCAGTATCTTTAGATAAAAGACTCTGAATCATAAAACAGGAGGCCAAAGTTTGAAACATGGAGGCATTTATGTAAATGCTCTTTTCCTTTGGTTTTTTTTTTTTTTTTTGTTTGAGGCAGGGTCTTCCTGTAGTCCCTGCTGGCCTAGAACTTGCTATGTAGACCAGGCTGGCTTTGAACTCACAGAGCTTCGAGTACCTCTGCCTCCTGAGTGCTGGGATTAAAGATGTGCACCACCATGCTTGGCTTTTTGCTTGGGTCTTGATTACCTCATTTATTCAAATATGAACATTTGTACTTCTTTTCTTTTTTCTTTTTTCGACACAGGATTTGATTATACATCCTAGTTTGGCCTTGTGTTGTTCATTATGTGGTTCAGGGTGGGCTCAAGCTTACAGCAATCATCTTGCCTTAGCCTCTCAAGTCCTGTGATTATAGGTCCATGCCACTATGCTAAGTTGAAAATTCTTTTCTGTTGTTGTTGTTGGTCTTTTTGAGATAGGGTCTCCCTGCAGCCTCAGCTGTCCTGGAACTCTCTATGTAGACCAGGCTGGCTTTGAATTCACAGAGATCCTCCTGCCTCTGCTTCCTGAGTGCTGGGATTAAAGGTGTGCACCACCATGCCCAGTGCTCAGTTGAAAATTCTTAAAGCCTAATAGTAAACCTTATTTTGTATAATGGTTCTTTTGGGAAGTTGTTCTTGCTGGACCAAATCATTTCTATTTACTGGCAGTGTCAGCATCTAATTTTGCTATAAGGAAATTTCGTTATTCTGTTTTTCTGAAATCTAGTGTAGAGAGAATATAGTCTATTGATATTTGCTTTAAGGGGCTGGAAAGATGGCTCAGAGGTTAAGAGTGTTGGCTGTTCTTGCAGAGGATTTGAGTTTGGTTCCCCCTATCCACACACCAGCTTGCAATAGCTTATAACCACTTCTGGGGATTCCTACACCCTCTTCTGGACCTTCCTTAGAACCAGGCACACAGAGGGTGCCCAAGCATACACACAAGCAATTACAGATACACATTAAATTAAATTAGAAAAAAAGATTCTCTTTAAAAATGGCTTGTATTTATTGCTATTCTATTTGACAGAACTCTTACTTACAGAACCCTGTACTATTTGAAAACTTAATCTTATGTGTTGTCTCCCTCTGGCTGTGAGATTAATGTACCTTGACCAGTCTACAAATTGTTTGGAAATAGACCATATATGATCAGGATTTGGAATTTTGCCTTGTAATACCTTGTGAAATTGTAAAATAATCAAGAAACAGAAAAATAAGAAGAGGTAAAATTGAAAAATCAGTTAGTTAAATAAATCATTGAGGAACAGCCAGTAACAGGTGGAAGAATTTCCCACCACACTTGTCAATCACCCTTAGTTCAACCCCTGTGACTCATCTGGTAGATGGAGAGAATGGACTCCTGTAGATTGTCCTCTGACTACACACACACACACACACACACACACACACACACAATGGCATGCATACATACACATACACACAGAATAAATAAATAAAAACTATAAAAATAATAAAATAAATCATTGAGATGTATGCTTTATTTCTTTATTGCTCTAAATTCTAATTTAGAATATTTATGTCTGGAAATAAGCCTTATTTTTTTTATTGATGCTTTGTGTATTTCATACATCATTTTCCAGTTCAGGCATATTTCCCTTTCCTTTCCCCCCACGTCCCCACCCCACCCCATCCCAGATCATGCATTCTGCCATAACTTTCCTGCATCTTTCTCTGTTTTTTTCTTCATTTTTTTTAACAATAAGTGATAATTTATGAGTACAAGCATCCTTCATGTAAAACCAATTTGCAAGCAGTTGTGCCCAAACCCACACAGCCCATGGGTCCCACCATCCAGCAGGGGGGGTTTGTATCTTCAATCAAGTTGATCCAATGAGTGTCCAGACTATATTGTTGTAGTTTCACCATTCACCCCAATCGTAAGCCTTACTAACTCAACCAGCCAGTTTCTGTGGCCACTGAAAATCCTGCTTCCTTGGGCTGGCATAAATGTTAACGGAGGAAGCAACTGCAGACTTTGGGTCTTAGACCACTTTGCTCATGTGTCGAGGCTAGTCCATGTTCCAGGTTTTGCTGTTTTTCTTCCTGGTGTGTCCCTGTGGAGTTGACCTTCATGTGGAGTTTTGTAAAATAATTTCAGGGAGAAAAATATGTATCCCTGTGTTCTAGTTTAAATTCTAATGATATTGGAATGCCATGTAGGCTAGGCTGGACATCAAGGGTACTCACCAAGTTATGTTATCCCAGAGCAATCTGACAGGAAGAAAAGACTTGTTATTCCAAACCATGGAATTCTACACAATTCCAGAAACATGAGCTGATATTTTAGTAACTATAACAATGTTATCAAACACAAACATACAAAGCTTTCTTTTCCTTTCTTTTCTATAAACATAGGGATTTCCTCAGCAAGGCTGTTTCTACTGGGCAGAGTACTGACAGGTTGAGAAGTCTAAACAGTGAGTAGAGACAGAGCACGAGGCTTGGAAGCTTCCGTGTCATGTCCTGCGCTCCCCCCCCCATTTTTTATACAATGATTGACTCATTTTATGGTTGCAGTGACTCATTTGGCTCCTGTACCTCAGTTTACAAACCAAACTTGTAAGACATCATTGCCTTGATATTAAATTATATCTTTGTTTACCTCTGTAATGCATCACTTAAGAAACTTAAGTAATCACTTAAGAAATACATCACTATATTACCAGCACGTGCAAAAAAATTAAAAAAAAAAAAAAGAAATACATCACACAAGATCTTTTGGTCTAGCTACCAAGTGAGGGTAGTATATTTTTCTATGTGAACATCAATGTAGATGAATTTATGTAATTTCTCTAAACCATATGTGAATGTGTGTGGTATATGTGTGTATTTTTGCCCATATTCCTTTATTTCACTCCTCCTTATTTTTTGGGACAGGATTAGTCATTGAACCCATAGTTTGGACCTTCATCACTGGGCTTCAGGCACACAGAACCATGCCTGGCTTTTGTATAGGCACCGAGGATCTGAGCACAGGCCCCCATGCTGTGCAGCAAGTGTTTACCCACTGAGCCATTTCCCCAGCCCTTACTTACCCGAATTGTGATGTTTCAGTTTCGGAAGTGCTGGGCTGTAGGTATACTAGGATTGATTCGTTTAAAGTATCATTTTAGTGGGCTGGAAAGATTTCTCAGTGGATAAAAACACATCCTGCTCTTACAGAGGACACAGAATCTACATGGGGCAGTTTACAATCATCTGTAACTCCAGTACAATGGAATCCAATGCCTCTTGGCACTGAAGGCACCTGCACTCATGTGCACACACATGACACACACATACACATAATTAAAAGTAGCAAAATAAATCTTAAAAAATAAGGTATAAAATAAACGAATAAATAGATAATAAGATATCATTTATCTGGGTGTGGTGGCTCATACCTGTATTGCTGGCACTTGAGTCTAAGGGTGGGCTCTGCAGCAAATTCCAAGCTAGCTTGGGCTAGACAGTTAGACCCTTTCAAGAAACACACACACACACACACACACACACACACACACACACACAGACAGACATTTTCCTTGGATTTTCAGGACACCCTTCCCTCTCCCCTGGGCCTCACTCAATTTTTCATGCTCTGGTGTCTTATCTCCTAGTTGCCTCAATTGTTCTTACTCACCTGGCCCTCAGGGAGCACTGTTTGGCTCTGGACCACAGGTAGAGCATCACTCCTGCTCCGAGAGCCTCCTCCCGGCTCCCAGAGCTCAGCCTGTCCTTACAGTACACTATATTCCTCCTTTTGGAGCAAAGTAGCATGCCTCTCTTTCACTTGAGCTTCAGCACAGACATCACACACACACACACACACACACACACACACACAGAGGTAGAAGTGAAATTAGGCTGAATCATAGGACAGATTTTGAGTTGACTTTGGTATATTTTCAGAGAATTCTTATAAAAGTTCTGAGTCCAACTGTTATAACTTTTATTCTAGCAATGGGCATGATTTCCTGAACACTTCATGAAGCAAAAGCCATAGTATTGCCAATATTTAGGAGTTTTTTTTTAAAGTGGGCATGGTGGTGCATGCCTTTAATCTTAGGACTCAAGAGGGAGGCGGAGGCAGAAGGTTCTCTGTTAGGTCAAAGCCAGCCTGGTCTACATGGAGAGTTCCTGGGCAGAGCTAAGCATTTATCAGGTGCTTAAAGAAGAATTCCCTCTTTACCTTTTATTTCTTTCCCATGATAGGGGTTGACCCCTGAGGCTTTTGCATGCTAAGCACACCCTTCATTACTGAGCTCTGTCTCTTCTACGCTTGTAAGTGGTTGCTTGAGAAATAGATGTGGTCAGAGATCACTTTTCAGAAGGTTTTAGTCTCTATCCTATTCTAAAATATACTTTTTATTTTCTTGGCTCTTTACAAGTACTTCCTTTTTTGGGGGGGCTTCGCACTCCCCTGGTACAAAGCAAGATGAACTTTTCTTGTTTGAAGTAAGCTCATGCAGTTTTGTATGTTCAGATAACATGTACTGATGAAGCAGGACCACGAACCAGGCTTCCCCTTAGACCCTGATAAGATAAAACATGAAGATCTTATTTTATGCAGTATGAAAAGAATGTTTTCAGGCCCTGGCTGGGCCACTTACTTGCTTTTGGACACAGGTTATTTACTCTCTTTATTGTTCAGTTTCTTTATAAAATTGGGATAATAGCAGTTCTCAGTCCATGGTTGGATTATAGAAGCTAAACCAATAGCTGTATGAGGATCTTAAAGTAATGTCAGGCTCATAAAAAGCACTCAAAAATTTTTGTTGTTATAATCAGCCCATTATTTCTACTCCACAAAGGGAATTTCCATAAAGAGGCAAAGGGCCCAGCCCATAATGAGTGGTGCCACCCTGGGAAGGTTATTGTGTACCATATAAGAAGGCAGGCTGGGCATGAGCCAGGGGAGCAAGCCAGTAAACAGCATCCTCCATGGCCTGTGCTTCAGCTCCTGCCTCCAGGTTCCTGCCCTGAGTTCCTGCCTTGGGCTCCCTAAGTGATGAACTGTGACCCAGGAGATGTAAGGTGAATAAACCCTTTCCTCCTCAAGTTGGTGTTGGTCAAGTGTTTTGTCACAGCAATGGAAGAGAGACTAGAACAGCTGCCTCTTGACCATCCTCCCTTATATGGCTCCCTATCCATCCTGACAGTATTTTTCTTTCTCAGCTGCACAATCACTTTCCTTTGAATAATGTTCACGTCTACTTTTTTAAACCTGTGTGAGCCTTTAATTCTTTGAATAAGAGCCAAGAGCCTGGGAACACAAAATACAGACCCCGACCACCAGAAATGATAATATGGGAAAGAAATAGAATGGGGACAGAATGAATTTAGAAGAGGCCAGCCATCCAGAGTTGCTTCTCTTTGTAACCACCTACTTGCACAAGAGCTTACCATTCGGGAGCACCATTAATAGCTTCCAAAGGTTGAACCTGTCTGTGTGGCCTACGCTTGTCACATGAGGTCCCACATCTTAAAGCATCTATCACCTTTCTACCACCACAGGAGGTACCCACCTTCCAGCCCATGAACCCTCGTGTGAACACCAAACCACAGCACCTTCTAGGGGAATGAAAGATAAGGACAGGCGAAAAAAACGTGTGTGATAATCCTTCTGTTTCTGTGAAACAGGAAAGAGAGCACATGGACTCTGGGAAGCAAATAGCATTCCTACCATTGGTGATTAGTCACAATCATCCACCTTCACTGAGGGCAGATCTGTGTAGAAGGGCTGCCCACCCAGCCTGGACAGTGGCAAAACTGAGTCTACAATATTCTCCTGACAGTGACCTTTTGTCAGTTAGTTAATGGAAGTGAAGTGGGTATCTCAAAAATAAAATAGCTAAAACTCTGATTTTTATCATTTTGAAGATTTGTGGCCAGTCAATATAATTCATTATGTTACAGGGCAATGGAAAAACAGCTTTCCGGGATATACTACCTTTATCTCTCTTTAATATGTAACTGTCACCACATTCTCCTTAGGAGAATTTGCTTAAGTTACCTACATTCCTAAAGTTATACCTCCTTTAGTTTCATTTTTATAAGAAGTCCCCAGTGGAAAAATCTGAACATAACTTATTGTTATATTATTAAAGTTGTCCAAATATTTATAAGCATATGTATTGAGTATCAAATTCAACTGTTTTTTTTTCCATTTTCTCCCCAAATATAAAGTAGTTCAGAAATTGTAAAAGATGATAGAAACGAATACTATTTTTTAAAGACAAAAACCTCTGATGGCTACAAGACAGAACTTCTGCCTAATACTGTTAGCTGGGCCAAGAACCCATAGCTGGGTAGATCCTAGGCCCTATGCGAGAACCTACAACTATTATTCTGCTAAATGGACAAAGCATCAAACTGCCCTCGAAATATTTATTCTGTAGTTTAATGCATCTCTCAGTACTCATCAGAGAAGCTTCTTTTTACAGTAGACGGTGATTAATACAGAGACTCATAACTGCTCAAAGCCTACTGAATCGGAGACTGTGGAGGGCTCAGCCCTTAAATAGGAGCATCTGCATCACACTTGTTCTTCCCAAGGCTTGGGCTTCTTTATAGAAGAGGTTTCAGAAACATTGTGAGAGCCAGATGTCGTGAAGGACTGTTGCACACAAGAAGTTACAGCTGCTGTGACTGCAGGCATCACACCTGCCGAGAACTCAGCTAGCCAAAATGCCAGCAGGGATGGGCAGGGGCTCACAAGACCCCACTCTTGGCTGAGGAGATATTGGCCGTTGATGAGTGTGGGGAACAGAGAGTCAGTTTCTTCAGGGATGTAGACTCTGGTTAGATTGCCCTTGTCCCTGTGGATGGTCCTACATCCATGCGCACACTGGCAACACTGAATGGACCTCTGCGGCATTGCACGACACGGGTGCACCAACCTACATGCAGACAGTACATTCATACACATAAAAATAATAAAAAAATAGAGTATGAAGTTGGAAGGGTGATGTGGTTGTGGGGGAAATAGGGGAAGAGTAGGAGAGGATGGAGGAGTAGGAGGGAATAGAGGGTAGGAGGGGAGGGAGGGTAGGAGGGGATGGAGGGTAGGAGGGGATGGAGGGAGTAAGGAACAAAAAGGGGATGGAGGAAGGAAAGAGGAATGGAGGGAGTAGAAGGACAGGAAGGGAGGAGTAGGAGGGAGAGGGTAGAGATGGATAGAGGAGGGAGGGGATGGATGGAGGTAGAGGGATGGAGGTAGGAGGATTGGGAAGTAGGAGTAGGAGAGGAGGAGGGGAGGAGGTGAGGGGAGAGGTGGAGGGAAGTAGAGGTGTGAGGAAGGGAGGGGAGGAGTGGGAGGAGGTAGGAGGAGGGGATGGAGGGTAGGAGAAGAGGAGTAGGGAGGGTAGAGAGGTGGAGGTAGGAGGGTGAGGAGGGGATGGATGGAGGGTAATGGAGAGGATGGAGGGTAGGAGGAAAGGGAGAGGGTAGGAGGGGAGAGGGAGGTAGGAGAGGATGCGAGGTAGGAGGGGAGGGAAGGGTAGAGAGGAGAGGGGTAAGTAAGGAGGGAGAGTAGGAGAAGAATGAGGGAGGAGAGAGGAGAGGGTAGGTAGGAGGGGATGGAGGGGTAAGAGGAGGAGGAAGGAGAAGGTGGAATAAAAGGGAGATGAGGGTAAGGAGGGGATGAGGGTAGAGAAGGGGATGGAAGGGGTAAGAGAGGGAAATGGAAGGGGATGGAGGAGGAAGGAGAGAAAGAGTGGGAGGAGGAAGGGAGGATAAGGAGAGGATTGGAGGGTAGAGGAAAAGGAATGAAAGAAAAATGAAAAAAAATAAAAAGGGAGGGAGGAATAAGGAAGGAGGAAGAGGGAGGAGTATACGGGGGGAGATGAGAAGAGGGTAGAAAGGGGAGGGAAAGGTAGGGAGAAAAGGGGACAAGAGGGAGGGTAGGGGGGAGGGAGGAGTAAGAAGGGATGGAAAGTAGGAAGGAAGAGGGAGGTAGGAAGGGGATGGAAGGGATAGAAGGGATGGAGGGTTAAGAAATGAGGGATGGAAGCGTGAAGGAGGGGAATGGGGAGGGTTGGAGAGGGGATGGGAAAGGTAAAGGAGGAAGGGGAGGAGGGGAAAGAAAAGGGGTAGAGAAGGAATAGGAGGGGAAGGGAGAGTAGGAGAGGAAAGAAGGAGAGGGAGGGTAGGAAGGGAAGGATAGGGGTAGATTTGATGAAAACACATACATGTTTAAGATGCTTAGGGGGCTGGAGAGATGGCTCAGAGGTTAAGAACACTGATTGCTCTTGCAGAGGACTCGGGTTCAATTCTCAGCACCCACATAACAGCTAACAACTGTCCATAACTCCAGTACCAGGAGATCTGACACCCTCTTCCGACGTCTGCAGGGATCACACGACTTTGTACACTTACACACATGCAGGCAATACACTCATACACATAAAATAATAAATAAAATGTTTTTTTTTTTAAATGAAAATATACTTTAAAGAATACATTCTTTGTTTCATTTATCTTTTGCATATTTATTAGTTTCCATTCCATTAATTTCGGCTTTGACTTTTAAAAATATAATAACAATTATTATTATTATTAAGTCTTTTTGAGACAGGATTTCCCTTTGGTCTCAGATGGAATGGAATATGCTATGTAGACCAGGCTGGCCTCGAACTCTCAGAGATCCACTTGCTTCTGCCTCCTGAGTGCTGGGATTAAAGGTGTGCACCACCATGCCTGGCTACATTTTAATTTTTTAAAACAGTATCATTTTTGTTGTTGTTGTTTGTTTTTGACACAGGGTCTCCTTATAGTCCCAGCTGGCCTGGAAATCCCTACGTAGGCCAGGCAGGCTTTGGATTCGCAGAGATCCACGTGCCTTTGTCTCCTGAGTGCTAGGATTAAAGGTGTGTGTCACCATACACAGAAACAGTGTCTTTTAAAAGCAATATTTATTATTTACTACTTTATGTGTATGAGCGTTATGCATGCACTGCACTTGTGTCATGCAGTGCCCACAGAGGACAGAATAAGGTGTCAGATCCCCTGGAACTGGAATTACAGATGGTTATAAGCCACTATGTGGGTGCTGGGATTTGAACCGGAGTCTTCTGCAAGATCAGCCAGTGCTCTTACCCACTGAGCCATCTCTCCAGCCCCTTCTTATTTTTCATTAAGGCATAACTATAAGCCTCTTTATTAGAACTTTATTGTGCTTCTCAGCTTCTGGTATGTTGTGTTTTCATTTAATTCTAGGAATTCATTTATTTATTATTTTTTTTAGACTTTGAAACAATAAATAACTCACTTTTATTTATTTATTTATTTATTGATGTTTTGTGTATTTCATGCATCATTTTCCAATTCAGTTCAGGCATATATCCCCTTCCCTTCCCCCCACCCCACCCCTACCATCCCAGATCATGCATTCTGCTATAACTTTTCTGCATCTTTCTCTGTTTTTTTGTTTTGTTTTAATTTTTTTTTAACAATAGGTGATAATCTGTGAGTACAAGCATCCTTCATGTAAAACCAATTTGCGAGCAGTTGTGCCCAAACCCACACAGCTCATGGGTCCCACCATCCAGCAAGGGGAGGCTGGGCTTGTATGTTCAATCAAGTTGATCAAATGAGTGTCCAGTCTATATTGTTGTAGTTTCACCATTCACCCCAATCGTAGCCCTTACAGTCTACCACGCCCCCTCTTCCGCAGATTGTTCCCTAGGCTTAGAAAAGGGGCACAGGTGGATGAGAAGCAAAACAGTCTACTTTCTCTGGAGCTGTTGTCTTGGTCTCTAAAGTTGGCCTCCATCTCACAGCGCCTGTGTCTGTCTGCCTCCCCAATGCTAAGATTAATAGTGTGTGCCACCAGTCCTGGCATGTACAAGGAGCAGGAATAAAATGTTGTAGTTTGCAAGAAAATGGTTGAAATTAAAGATTATCATATTAAATGAAATTATAGTCTCACAAAGACAAATATCACATTTTCTCTCATATGCAAAATCTATGATCTATGTGAAGGGGGGCATGTGAAAAAATTAAGAAGTAAAAAGAAGCTGAAAAAGAATAGGAGGAAAAGGGGCTGAAGGATGGCTCAAGTGGTTTAAGAGACCAGGAGATTGAGTCCTATGACAGGGCGGGGTATTCGATTCCCAGCACCAAGATGGAGGATAAGAACCTTCTTAAGAAACACAGGCGTGATAAACTGGAACGGTTGGATAGCTCGCCTATATAAGTCATAAGCGAACGCTCACACGAGGACAGAAGACAGGCGTAATCTCTAACGGTGAGTTCAAGGCCAGACCGTGATGTAACACAGAGTGAGATTCCAGGACAAAATGGAGGCATACAGGGAGACTCTGTCTCAAATAAAAAAAAAGAAGAAAATGGGAAGAGATAAAAAGAGGGAAAGAGGGAAAGGAGAGAAAGAAGAGCGAGCAAAAAGAGAAGAAAGAACGTACAGGTAATATAAAAAATCAAAAGTCACAATGTGGACGGTGGCATGCTATACAAAATTATTGGAAAAAGAGAATATACCCAATGGAGAAGAAGGAAACAGCCAAGAACCTGAGA